>JARHVA010001686.1:572500-825000 GCA_037957365.1 Torreya grandis | reverse complement strand
ACCTGTATATATATATATATATATATATATATTATATATATATATATTGCGGTCTTTGAGTATCCATCTCCAATTTTTTCTGATAGCTGGTGTACCTGTACCCATACCTGTCTCCTGGTAACTATGGGTTAAGATGGTTCTATGCTAGTCATATGTGCTTGATACCATAGACACAACTGCACACAAGGGCATGCATAAAAATGCTAGCACATATCAGTAAAAAATAATTTTCTTTCCCCCCTTTATCCAACAATGTGACATTTATTTTACAAGAATACAAATATGAGGAAGTTAGGTGCTTGGAAAAGTTTTACTTCCCTGCCCTCCTAGGCAAGGTTTATGACCCATATTAATGCAATCGTCTATCAATTAAGTACAAGGAAAATTGAGTGCCAAATTACTAGTGCAAGGTTATTAGTTATTTGGCTATTCCTTTTGGAATTGGTATCTCCAGCATAGCAACATAGAAGGGTGCAGTACAGGTCTTAAATGAAGTTAGAAGTTCCAGTATATAAGGACTTTTTTTCTTCCAAGTTTGAGTTCCTCAAATTTGAAACCATGCTTAGAACTATCTTTTGGGGAAAACATGATGGAAGCAATGGGCTAATACGTGGATTCTTTAGGACCTATCTACTTTGTGCAAAGAAGGGGGAAGCCTCAACATTACATATATTTGAGCATGGGAAACAACCCTAGCAAGAAATGGATGACTCAATTGATAAAAGGGGAAGCCCCTGGATAGATTCTCATCAAGCATAGCATCACAACTACCTAATAAAAAATAGGTATCAAAGGCTTTTTCAACTCATTTGATCTTCTTGGAGGACCGCCTCATTTAAACAAAGTGTTTTAGCCATTCTTAAAAGCATATGCAAACTTGGCAACCAGTCTTTAAACAATGGCATTGGAAACATGAGGGACTCTGTTATGCTTGGGATCTGATCGGAAGGCCTATCTAGATTTTCCACTCATCGCATAACAGGAATCAAAGGCTTTTTCAACTCGTTTGATCTTCTTGGAGGACCTACTTCATTTAAATGAAGTGTTTCAGCCATCCTTAAAAGAATATGGCAAACTTAGAGACCTGTCTTTAAACCACCACATTGGAAACACGAGGGACTCTGTTATGCTTGGGATCTGATTGGAAGGCCTATCTAGACTTTCCACTTATCAAGAAGTTAATAAGGGCAGATCACTACCTTGAGAAGGAACAGGTTATCGAGGAAGGGATTCTTCTGAAGGAAGGACATACAAGGCCAGTAGCAAAATACACGGAAGGATTAGAGGGTGTTACCACAAAGAGTAATTCTCATTTGAATGCTTGTTTAAGCTGTATTTTGAATATGAAAACTTCACATTGGAGGGATTGGCATTGAAGCAATGGAAAGCCTTTTTACTATCATCGAAGGAAGGAGATCATGGATTCTCAGTCTCATCTTAACTGAACCAAAAGTTGGGGGTTTAACTCTGAAGAAAGATGGTTGCTTAGATGCAACACTATATGGTGGTCTCACACACAATGTTTTTGTGATGGGTTCTTTTTATCAAAGCCTTGTAGTGATCGAATGATTGATTAAGGTAGGTAGACTTGAAGCATAAATCTGGTACTCTTTTGACATGTCGGAGAGGCAAGCCCCTAGAGACTCCATCTTTTGACTGTACGCCATTACAATTCCCATCTGCTTCAAATGAATTTGTTGATCAAAACCTTTTAACTTATCATCTGCTCAGGAAAATCTCCAATTTCTGGTTTCCTTCGATTCTTTCAAAGTACTAATGGGTTTCTGAATTTGTGCTTTCATTTTTAGTTACACATGTTCTACATAAGTCAATAAAAAAGGACTTCAGATATATTGGCTGGTTTGATTAAGTTATTTTCAATGCAATGAGGGTTTGTCTCTCGTATCCCCATGGATGCAATTTCAAGGGTGAACTCCATGACTTTGTAATTAGTTGAAAACATCTCCAAAAAATGGACTTTTCTGGATGGCGTATCTGGGGGCTTGTTTTTTTTAATGTTTTTTTCCATTTCGCTTTATGAGACGTATCCAGGCATACCCACAGGTCCCCTGTGGTACCCTGGGTGTATCCGGGGGCCAAAACAGATTTTTTTAATTTTTTTTTTCAATTTTGCTTTATGAAAAGTCAAATATGGGCTTCAAAAAATAATTAAAAAGAAAAATAAAGTATATGTACCTGATACATTTTGTATTGGGATACGGGGACCTGCAAGAACATATCCGGGTACGTAGTAAATATTTGTTGCATGCTGAAAGGTGTTCTTGGTTTAAATTTTACTTCTTTTAGAGAACTGAAAAAATGATTATGGTCCAGAAGGTTTGACATGTTTGTTCTGTGATATGACAGACAGGCGACAACGGCTTCTTGAGCTTGAACTTTTGTATGTACGTTACATTCAAATGCTTCAGAAGTATAAACTCTTAGTGAGACCATCTCAGTTATGGGATATAAATCTACAAGGTCTCAGTCAATATCCTTTGAATTCAAGAATCTATGTTTCATTGATGGAGATCAGTACCCAATCTGCCTTCACCAGCAAACTTCGTCGTCTATTTGATGATTACTGTCAAAGGTAATTGTTCTTACTGGCTTGCAAGCATTTTAGTTTCTGATTTAGTTGTTCAAATTGTGCCATTCACAAGATTGGTTTAGTAGTGATGCAGGAGCATCCCAGGGAAAATATTTTTATAGTGCATGTTTGAGACCTTCATGTTGTCTCACAGAGGCGACACCATTTTGTGAAGTTTGAGTAAAGGATCATGTTGGAAATCATCATATGATAGTCATGTTAGAGATCAATTTACAACCATGGTACCTTGCAGGGTTAATCTTCCATATCTAATTGGCAAGGTTATCCAGAAATCTACTCTCTTTTGTGCATAACCATTCTCATTTGTTCATGTGGCTTCTTTGCATATACACTGTGGCTTCTTTTATGAGTTGTCTTAAGAGTGGGTGTCGCACTGAGCTCAGTCACTGGCATTAACTTATTTCTGGCCTATAATTGCCTCTTACCAGCTTCAGCGATTCACATATTATGTATCTTTGGAAGCTGTTGAAATATGTTTTCAAAAGTAGGTTCATTCACCACGATATGCAAAATTTCCTTTTAGCTCTTGTAATCTAGTGACTTTAAAATGTTTCTAAGTGGACCAAGGAATCTACGGCCACAACATGGCCTGCTATCGTTGGATTTGTTTTTCAAAGATTTCGGGTTGTAGGTATCAAAGCTACTCTTATGACAATTGCAGAGTATGTTACTTAATTCCTCATGTTTGGAATTATATTTGTTTTTCTATTTACAATTGTCAATAACTCGTGGAAACTAAAGTTAAATAGCAAAATACTTCCTGTGATCAAATTGAGAATTATTATATTCTTCCACTTTAATTTCTCACTCTAGGAACATTTTACATTTGAAACTTCTAATTCTTTGAAGTTATTTTGCCGAAGGCCCATTTCCAACTCCAACATAATGTTCAATTATTATGTTTGGACTAAGCATAAAAAATAATAATTAAAACTCATTGGTTTCCTATTTTTTGTTTCTAAATGCATGGATTGCAAATTTTACTAATATTCATGTTTATATTCAATTATTATGTTTGGAGTAAGCATAAAATAAGCTAATCCTAAACTATTTAGTTTCCTATATTTTTCGTTTCTAAATGCATGGATTACAAAATTACACACGTTCATGTTTATGTGCATGTGCATGCGCATGCTTGTGCAAAAGCATGTATATATATACAAGGACACAAATGTACTCAATTGTGTCTGTGCATACACGCACATGAGTAGATACATATGTGCATGGATAAATAAGTATTTACTCACCAAACCATACAGGCATGATATGACTTTGCATGAATTATTTTGACATTTCAGATTGATGGGCTCTGCATTTGAAACAAAAAAAACTTCAAATTCTTTTAAATTTATTTTCCGTAGGCCCATTTCCAGTTCCAACATAATGTTCAATTATTATGTTTGGACTAAGCGTAAAATAAATTAATTAAAAGCTCATTAGTTTCCTATTTTTTGTTTCTAAATGTACCGTTTGCAAATTTTACAAATATTCATATTTATACTCAATATTATGTTTGGAGTAAGCATAAAATAAGCTAATCCTAAACTATTTAGTTTCCTATTTTTTTTTTTTTTTTGTTTCTAAATGATGCATGGATTACAAATATTACACACATTCATGTTTATGCGCATGCGCATGCTTGCGCACAAGCATGTATATATATACAAGGACACAAACGTACTCAATTGTGTCTCTGCATACATGTGCATGAGTAGATACGTATGTGCATGGATAAATAAGTATTTACTTTGCATGCATTATTTTAACATTTCAGATTGTGCTCTGCATTTGAGCTTTCTTGACGGGAATGATTGTGGTTAACATATGTGTTCATTGTAGTTTTGTATGCTTGTTTGATGAAATGGGCATGTTAAGTTTATAGAAATAGAATCATGTCTAAAATGAACTCCAAATATTTGGCAGGAATCCTTCTACTGTTCTCTGGATGTTTGCCTTGACATTCGAACTCGGGAGACAAGGCTCAGGTCCACGCATTCATGGATTATTTGAACGGGCATTAGCTGATTCGGATACCCAACGATCAGTAATGCTTTGGCGATGCTACCTTTCTTACGAACTCCACGTATCATGCAATGCTGATGCTGCTAGGCGTATATTTTTCAGAGCTATTCATGCTTGTCCGTGGTAAGTATTTCTTTGATATTAGAACTGTTTACTTCTGCCTTGTCTAATACTTCTAATACTTTTGTGTGCTTATGATGTGTTTCTTTTAGGGGATGCATTCACATGTAAAGATATATATAATTAATGTTGAACATTACAAGTTAATACACAATGCTTAGCCGGGCCAAGTTTTTCCGATTGTATGCATGTTCCCTTGCAAACAAATTCCTGGCATTTAATGAAAGCTGACAATATCAATTTTACTTTATTCTAATACAGACTACTATAGATGTGCACATGGTTATACAATCCTAAAAAGGCAGTGGTGTATTTTGGTGATTTGTTTAGTTGGACTTCAGTTGACATTTATTGTGCAATTTTTTACATGCTACCTTTGTAGATTGTTAAAGATTGATCTGAATGATTGCATACTTGAGTGGAAGGAAGAGGGGAATTTTGGGGCTTGGGTTTTATTCATTCCATTTGATCAAATTACAAATTGCTTGTAATGGCAATGCATGTAATATGTGATGTATCAGTGTCACAGACACTTGTTAATTGCCGGATGTCTTTACTTCTAATTGGGAAGTTGATTGGATCGCAAATAGTTTCCTGCTGATTGGATGGCTAATAGTTTCCTGCCTTTTCCAGGTCAAAGCTGTTATGGCTTGATGGCTTTCAAAAACTGAGCAATCTTTTGACTGCAAAGGAGCTATCTGATCTCCAGGAGGTCATGCGTGATAAAGAATTACGACTGAGGACGGATATTTATGAAATTCTTTTGGAAGATGAGACCAAACTTTAATAATGTTGGGGTATTCCTGTATATACCAACCTCGTTTAATTGTATCAGTAGATCCATCCTCGCAAACTCTATAGTTGCTGCTAGAGGAATTATGTACCATGCCCGGAAGGAATATAAACAATATTCGGAACAAACCATGTTATGTATATAATCTTTAGGGTACTTCTGACATTGATATTATATGGATTATTAATGATAAAGTACTCTACTTCAACATATGGTTGTGGCCATTATATTTCTCGGCGCTTCTTGTATTTGTGCTTTGGCAAGATTTTTTTGTTTTGCTAGACTTTAAAGTAAAATTTTGTGCTTAATCTGTGAAGAATTGCATTTTCAGATTGGCCAAGGGTCATATCCTATGGGGGATGTATTTAGCGTGTGTTTTACTGTGATCAAGTGCAATCTTGTCAGGGAAAGAGCAACCAATGCTTAACTCACACGATAGAAAAATATGACCCAAGTTTGGATTCCTGAAAATTGTCGGTAGTGGGTGTTAATGACCTTTCATCGGATGAGAGCATAACACATGACGCCAATCAATCGAGCCCTAATATTCCTGAAATAAAATGGAAATTTATCTATTGAAGTAAATGTCTCTTCTGCATTAATGAACTCTAATTGTGCAAGTCAAGTTTATAACGACACATATACCGACCTGTTTTAAAAATCAAATTGGTGCTGGATATGAGCACAAGATCACATGGAACCGTTGAGAATAGAGTTGAATTAGTTCCTGTTCTATATGTTTTTGTCGTACCTTTGAATTTTAGATCTGATCAAAATTCAGATTCTGCATCATGCCTCTATGCCTGCACGTCTCCAAAGATGTATAATGATCCCAGATTTGAAGTAAGATTGTTAGAAACGTGGGTGCAGGAAAGGGTACAATAGGTGTTATTAGGGCTGAACTGAACTGCTGATCTTGTGAGTTTTCTCAAAAAAAAAAAAAAAAAAAGAAGGAAATTTTTTTTAGAAAAGATTATTCAAGCATTCCTTCAAAGTTACATTCTTGAAAAGTTTCAGCATTTACTGGATTTAAGGAGGCCTGTTATGTTTAACATCCTTCTCCACTTTTGTACCTTTAAAAATCTAAATTTCGCATTAGCTTGGGAGTTGTGCGATTAGTATCAGTACTGGGAAGCATTCATTCAAAAGCTGTATCTCATAGTAAAACACTTACCAAGACATAGTTGTAAATAGTAGAATAGCAGCCATGGTAAGTGGCTTAAGCGACATTTTCAAAGAAGCCGGATAAACAGTAGTGACGATCTTTTGGTAAATTTATCTCTTTAAAAAAAAAAAAAAAAAACGACGACAGCAAAATGGCAGTGCACTTTATTTCTTTATCAATATGTAGAGCTGAAATTTTTTGGCACAAAAATTTTCTCTAGAAGGAACCATAATTCAGTCTAAACTATGTTGTTACGGAAAGACTGGAAACATTTCTGATACGAAAACGTCCCTGAAACGCCCAGAAATGTCCGGAAAGTTTCCATCACGTTCCCGGGTTTCTCAGCATTTCTAGGCAGTTTATGGGGCTTTTCCAGTGGAAAAGTCATTGACTAAGTCACCAAAAAAACAACAGCAGTGAATATATTAAAAAAACGCTCATCTTCTAAAATATCCTATGTTAAATTAGAAGTTTTATTGGCTTGCACACCGTGATGGTAATAATCATCAACATATGGAGCATTGCTATGAGTGGCAGCTAGTTTCATGTGAATAATGCTTTCAATTTCTTCTGCAGATATGTTTTGATCTGAACTGTGGTCAACTATTGTTAATCTTTGCATTCTTTCAAAATTAATATTAAGTAAAATTTTAAATGCTTTACTATGTATTTTATTCTTTTATAGATTAAAAATGAGCATTATGCATTGTTTATATATATATATTATGGACGTGATATTTTTAAAACAAGGGTTTTTTGAAAATTTGTGTTTTCACATTTCAGAAACATTTTTCTTTTTGTTTCCAAAAAGATGTTTAGAATTAGAATTAGAATTTCCTTTTTATCTCATTGTATCATTTGCTGGAGACTTTGGATTTGTGCAAACCACTTTTCTTCCAAAGGTTTATAGTATGTCATATGAATGTTGTCCTCATCATATTTTGATTGATTCATCGTGGGGTTGAATGAGCCTACACACATATGGAACATAAATAGGTGTTCTAGTTTTTGTACAGTTACAATTGGTTTGTCAAATATACCAACAATATCAATGCTGACTCCTTAGATATACTAAAAATTAACACAATCAATCGTACGTCCCTTTTTGTGAGTAGTCTGAATGCTGGTAGGATTTGAACCTAAGTTAGATCGATAAGAAAATATCCCCTTAATTGTTACACTACAATCAAGGGAATAAATAATGTGTTCATTTTAGTTGTAAAATTCTTAAACATTTCTTTTGATAAGCATCATTATGGTGTTATGAGCATTAGATGACAAGAAAAAAGTTATGACTTACAAATCATTATAATTGTATAATTTTGTCCTACCTTCTTAACTTAAAGGTTTAAGTTTTGTCTAAATTTTTGGAATTTAAAGTTCTTATTAATTATTAAAAAAAAAAAAAGGTTTTGAACACAAATTTAACTAAATTTGTGATTTTTTAATAATTTAAGTAATTTTTTTTTTTGGTTATGAATGGAATGGTGTTTTTGAATGTAAGAGTGAAGTTATTATCGAACTTGTTATAATGAAATGATACTTTTGGGACTTTAAAACGAAATTAATTTTGTTGATAAGTGTCTTTAAAAATTCAAGTGTTAATAGGTTGGTTTGTTTGTTTGTTTATTATTATTATTATTATTATTATTATTTTGGTGGGGGGGAAGGGGGCAAGAGGGGTGAGAAGAGGCGGGGAAAGGGTGTGGTAGTGTATATTGATCAAATTCAACATTAATCTTTTTAAAGAAATCAAACTTCAAAGATCTTAAAGGAGCATATGTTCAAAGCACCAAGGAGTATGTGTTGGGTTTTGTTATGGTTTTAGGTTTTCGTGTTACTCTGTGTCATATTGTCAATCGGTAATGTTCTAGGTAGTATGTTTTGTCCCATTATACATTTAATATGTTGAATTAACCTTTACCGTGCTCGTTGGGTGGCGAGTAGTCATTGCTTATATTATGGCCAACTTATTTTCATTTGCATTATTAAATGCAGGGGTATTTGACAGAGATCTTACCAATCATGGCACCAAAATGAGCAAAAATGTTTGCTGCTAAAGTGTTTCATTACTAATGAATACAACCAAGTTGATTATTTGCCTCGTGCTATCCTTGAATCCCCTGAAGTTGATAATGCATGATATTAGTTTGAATGATTTATTTTGGTAGGATATTTTGATGGTTGTATTCCCTTAGAAAGCACACTTAAAAGTTTGTTGCACTCCAACTGGGATCCTAGCTTAAGGGTGTGCAAACTTAACAAGTTTTTTTTTTACCTTTTCTAACGTTGAGCATTGTCACTATATTTAACCACGATGGTTGATTCGTACCCAACACACTTGTCATGTTCTTTTAGTGGACTGGGAATTTTGTAGTGTTAGAGAAATTTGGATAGAGTTCTTTGGTCTTCCTCTTCTTTTGTTTGGTTTTGTTGACTGGGTTGTCAAACCCTCGGGTCATTTTATTTGTCATGAGCAGAGTAAGTTCTACTTTGCTAGATTGCAAAAAATGTATGCGTATCAATGCATTTCATATGTCAATCTACTCAACACATGTTTCATGTGTTTATTATATGCGGAGGGTGCACAAGCACTCAAAACACTACACCAACCCCATAAAAGGGTGAGAGGTAACTCACATATGATATAAATATAATTAAAATAAAAAGTAAAGCTCTGGTTGGTGATAAAATGAAAGTTCCTTGAGAAATTGACAATTGAAAATAAAAGATAGAGATGTGCATTTGATTATGACTCACTTGAGCTCTAACTTAGACAAAGTATTGAAAAATAGAATACAAAGTAGTGCAAAAGAGCATCCAAAAAGTAGGCAATGATTTGAGATAGTGACTAGAATCAGATTGTATGAAAGTGGAAGCCCTGTTGAAAGTGGTCACCCTGGTCTGATAATCAATGAATATATTTCTACGATTGAAAACTTTTTGAAACCCTTCTTTAGTAGGTGATGTCTATAAACCTCCCTTTGATAAGTAGGATTGTGGATGTAGATGTTAGGATTCCTTCTTCTTTGCTTAAGCTCAAGTTGATGATAAGATGATATAAAAATTAATGTTTTTATTGAGGGGACAACATAATTCAACTCCCATCCTACTTGTAAAACATGTATGTACAGTTTGACACTCAAATTTCATGCATATCAACTTACAAACCATGTGTATATTTAGTTCCTATACTCATCCATATGAGACGAGGATTTGTGAAATAGAACTATATGCTCTTTCACTAGTGAAATGCCCTCCTTTTGGTACAAGTATTCACTATTGCAAATAAAGGGAATCAAGGCTAAAGAAACATAGATAAATGAATTTGAAAGAGTGAGGTGAGCATATCAAGGTAAACAAATGATAAATCTGAAGTGTTCATGAGAAAATGATGATAATAAAAGTTATTTGGGGTACAATGGGAAAGAAAAGTATGCCAATAAGAGCCTAATATGCATTAATGATACATATGTACGAAACAATGATAAAATAATTGCAACTACAATAATTGTACTAAATGTAGGTGTTTACATAATGTCCCACTTTAATGTGTGCTTTCATATACATTAAAACAAAAAATTAAAGATGAATACTATTTTACTGTGGTTTCCTCACTACCCATAATTTATTATCAAAGTTAGTTCTATATATGAAAGTGATCTGAAATTCAAAAGGAGGAGAGATTATCTTCTATCAAAATTTAGATCCAATAAACTACAAAACAAAAAATCTAGTCTCCTCTCTATTTGCATGAATGTCCTAATTGCCATTGAGGATCTATGAATTCTCCAACATCAACATTTTGAGTGTACCTTCAAGCAAATATGAATGCATTACATGATGGAACAAAGGACCCACAACTAATATGACCAAAATCATGTCATGATATTGGTCAAAACATTATTTGAATGATCTAATTTTGATCAAAGTGAATTAAGTCTAAGGAACAAAGATAAATGAATTTGAAAGAGTAAGGTGAGCATCTCAAGGTAAACAAAAGATAAATATGAAGGTGTTCATGAGAAAATGATGACAATAAAAGTTATGTGGGGTTTAATGGGAAGGGAAAGTGTGCTAATAAGAGCCTAATATGCATTAATGATACATATGTACAAAATGACGATAAAATAATTGCAACTACAATAATTGTACTAAATGTAGGTGTTTACATAATGCCCCACTTTAATGTGTATTTGCATATACATTTATAAGCAAACAAATTAAGGGTAGATATTGTTTTACTACGGTTTCCTCACCACCCATAATTTATTATTAAAATTAGTTCTTTATATGAAATTGATCTGAAAGTCAAAAGGAGGAGATAGATTATCTTCTATCATAATCTAGATGCAACAACTTGTAAAAAAAAAATTCTAGTCTCGCTATTTGCATGAATGTCTTAACTTCCACTGAGGATATATGAATGCTCCAACATCAACATCTTGAGTGTACCTTCAAACAAACATGAATGCATACAACATCAACATCTTGAGTGTACCTTCAAACAAACATGAATGCATACAAGCAGATAAATGACTTGATAAATAAATAATAATATAACCAAATGAAAGAAATGAAAAATTTAAAAAAGAACAAAAATGATTTGAATACACATGATGGTACGTAAACCATGCTGCCATCTTTGAAAATTAAGTGAAAATGTCACGGGCCTCAATTTCCCCAACCATGTGGGATTTTTTTTTTGAAATATGGATCATATCACCCTATCGAGTGACCAAATGTGCTTCGTAGGTGAAGAAACAAACATATATAATCTCTCTGTAATCTCTTGAAATTTGTAACTAATAATACTATACAATCATTATGTATATATGATCCTAAAATTAAATGGATTAATAGATCTAACTCAATTTCATGATTGGATTGGGAATATCAAGTCAAATAAGATGAGATTAGCAGATTGAGAAAGATTCTAATTTTCTGAAATAGGAAGAAAATGAGAAGCATGGTAAAATATTATTTTGTTTTTAGGGGGTATTGAATAATTTAAGTACTTTACTTATATAAAAGAAAGTTATCGTATCTGAACAAGAATAATTTTTAACTTGGGATCCACTAATCTAATTTTATTATTTTTGGATTTAAATGGAGAGATTACATAGGAAAGATGACTAAGCGGTTCAAGGCGTAGCATTAAAACTGCCATGTATGAATTTGATTATCATGGGTTCAAATCCCTCTCTCTCTATATATTCACTTTATTATTTTTTCTTAAAGATTCAAACCACAAAAAAAGGCATTTCCTCAATATTTTCCATTATTGTTCCATATTTGGGTTCAACAGAATAGGTATATCCGTAGCAATACCCCAAGAATCTTGGGGATTAAAGTAAAACCTTGTTATCTTTATCAATATCTAAAAGCAAAGCCTATTTTGAGGATTTATGTCCTAGAGATTTTTTCAAACAATACAAGAAGAATATGAAACCACTAACATAAAGAAGATTTAGTGGTTTCATAGTCTTGACAATTTCTTAAGAATTTGAATATTATAATAATAAGTGGGCCCCTATCATCTAGTGGCCTAGGACATCTCTCTTTCAAGGAGGTAATGAAGATTCGATTTCCCCTAGGGGTACTATACTAGGAAGGAAAGTCATTAGAATACTCATTAGGTCTCCTAATGACTGTCCATTTCTTATTCCTAGGTCAATCCCTGAGTGGCTAATGGGGACACATTGTAAATCTGTTAGCAATATGCCTACGCTGGTTCAAATCCAACTCTACCTAATACCAACTTGATTGATAGATTTATATTCATAATCAATCGATGATTTCAATGAAAAGGTAATTGGTTTTTGAATTCCTGATATAGAAAGAATCAAAATGAACAAATACTTTAAATGAATTTAAAAGAGAAAGGTCACATATTTTATTAACCTGGCACTAATTAATTAGTACCAATGATTAAGTCAGATGTACCTAGTTGGGATTACAGTTCAATTGGTTAGAGTAACCCCTCATAAAGATGGAAGTTATGGGTTTAAGCCCCATCAATCCTGGTCCAATAAATTGATTAATTATTTGCTCGATCCCCATCTCATTAAAAAGAGGAAAAAAGGGAAATCGGGTAGACTAGGATAGATCTATTGGGGATTCTTTCACCATTTCGATGATATTATCAAATTATCATAGTGGAATTGCACTAAATCTTATTCTTTCCTTGAGAGAGAAAAAAAGGAAAAAGGTTTCATATAAATACAAATGTTATTAAACACACTCATAATTATATGTATAGATCTTCGTAGGAAGATTGAAAGGATAACACAGGAGGAGTCTCCTTCTAAGTCAAAGTACTACGTAGATCTATATAGATCATTCTAAATGATTTATAGATACTTTTCCATCTATCTGATGTTCTTCCCTAGAAGTAAAATATTAGTTCTATTTCAGATGTACTAGTACTCCATTGAATAATATTCTCAAAATAGAATTTTTTTGATCAATTATCACATGAGGTTAGAGTATATTTACCAAAACATGGATAGTAAATTCATGAATATGGTGCACTAAAAAATCCACAATTATTAATGGAAAAAGGAACAAATCCACTTTGGCATCTACTGCCACCTAATCACCATCTTCCTAGGTTAAGCTAGTGCTTGTTGTTGCATCAGGGGCTATCAAACTAGGTGATGAGACATGAGTGTTTTGTATCCATTGAGAAAAGATATGTTGTAATTGTATACCATATTAAAATATATCTTGAGGATTTCCTAAAGCACTCATAGTATCATTATGAATATACACACCAAAATTGTGGAAACCTAAGAATACACACACCTAGTTGAGGTGTGATACAATTGCATCACAATGTTTTATAACACGATCTACACGACTTTTGTATTGAGTAGTTAGATCATAGTCTCTTACTATAAAAATAACTTCATGTACAACAATTCCAACTATGAGAAATCCACCAATTCATATATGATGAGTGAACAAAGAGAGTTAGGTATCACAATTAATAGCTAGATATGGATATGGGGCATAGAATATGATTCAGAGGTAGCTTGATGGACTAAATAAACTTTATCTTCTTTCAACAAGAACCTCTCTCTTATTACTCTATCGAAGGCTAACTCTGCATACAATTTCACCTCTTATGGTCATACAATTTCACTTCTTTCCTTTAGGGTCAACTTTGAATGCTTTTTTAAATTCCTTCTTTAACCTATTGACCAATTAGCCCTTCATCTGGAAAAAGTTCCTATGTCTGGATAATGTATGAACATTAGCGACAAACTAAAGTCATTCTTGAGTATCCATTTGGCTCATTTCACTTCTCCCTTTCTGTCTGGACCCAATTCCCAAGGACAATTCATTTTTATTTATAAACCTTCTTTCTTTAGGTCTTAACTAGGTTTTATGTAAGTTACAACACATAAAATTGTACTATAAGACTCCATACAGTCTTAAAACCACCAAAATCTTGTTAATCACCTTTCAAATTATGAGACTACAAGATTTGGTGAATTTATCATGGTTCAAATATAAGTTATGAACTCTTAAAATTAGTAACCCTATATGGTCTAAATTGAGTTCTGTGTAGGCCCGAGAGGGCTCAAAATGATGTAAAATGAATACCCTCATGTTTCACTGGCTCATAATAGTTTCATAGGGTCTATACATATTTGCTACAACTATTTCCCTTAAACTTAATTCCATGCAACCTCTCCAGACTCAAGAATAACCATGGTTTATTGACTGTTACCATCTACTTTGCTAGTTCATGCCTGAGAATCACTCCTATTAGGTCATATGTTCTTTTAAGACATTAAATGGATTCTTGAGATTAGAATAAGTTTTCATATACCTCAAAAAACACTCACAACACTAGGAGTTATGCAAAGGGTCTTCATATTGTTCAAAGGTCTTTCATTGGTTAACTATCTCTTTTTAGTCCTGGGAGAACTTACTAGTTGTACAATATTTAAAAACTCACTATAGAATATTCAATGGTTGTCAAGAGTACTAAAACATCTCCATATCTTCCTCAATAGACCTTCAAGATCATTTGTACTATGTACTAGTAAGTGTCCCTTCATTTTTTTGTGACTATAACAGGGTTATCAAATTCTCAGACCAAAACTTAGACCTTTCTTGATTTACTTATACATACTTGACCCTGCATTGATAGATTAACACTTTAAGGGGAAAATAAACATTAGATAAATACCATTTAACTCTATTCCTCCTCCACATAAGATGCGATCCTCTTTCTTGTAGACCACTAATATATAATCCTCATTTGTAACTGTCCCCTGTAGAATTCACATTCAATTTATACTAAAACATAGAAATCACCAATGTTATTAATCTTGTCTATATGCATGAATCATAAATAGTCAAGGAACATTATTACAAGCCAAAACACCTTCTTTATTCATTATATTTTGCTTATCACATACAGTTCATGATAGACCATGACTCTGCATGTACACACCCTTTCATACATCTCTCCTTTGTTCAATGTGCTCTCTCTAATCTCTCCCTCGAGAGCCTCACACTCTATATTATTCCTACATACAATACAGACTCGTAAAACATGAATTTACAACCATTTATTGATTCAAAAAACTTCCAACAATCCCTAGACCCACGTAGGGTAATGGACATAACACTTGCCACCTCACTCCTTAACTTTACTTAGCATAAAATTCTCATAATAACACACTTATATTATCCCCCTAGGTCCTTTAAGACTCCCTCATACAATCTGATCCCTTACATTCCCTTTTAGACCTCAAATAAATTATCATTCCATCTTTACAAATTTAAATTTTTGAATGAGGAAAAAGGTGGAAAACTCTTTAAAAGACTCTAATTCAAATCTTGGAATCTTGTAAGACTCCTAACCTAAACTCCAAACTTCCTATGACCTCAAAGCAATAAAATAAACAATAGTGGGGAATTTTGATAAGCCTTGGAGATGCCCCTACATCAAAATCCCATGGGGGAGATAGAAAGTCTTCTTCTTCATTTAAATTCTCATATAGGTGTGTGTGTTCTTTACTTCCACACCTGTACTCCTACTTATTGGTTTTTCTTTGACTCCCTGCTATGCTCTAGTCCTCTTGCTTTTTACTCTTATTTTTGTATCTTCTCTTACTTTCCTTTTCTTGTCTCCTCTCAATGTCTTGTTCTAACTAGATATAGTCAATGACTCTTTGGAACTCTTTGTTCCTTACCCCTACTGCAAGCTCCATGTTTGAAATTTTATATGCTGCTGTCATGTCAGCTTATCCTCCCTCTTTGCTATGGATTTCATCCTTTATTACAAAGATTCTCTGGTTATCAACTTGATTTTATCTTATATGAGTTCTCTCAAGAGCTTCTTGCTTCATGAAATGATCAATCTCTATCAACCCACCTGCACATTCAAAATCTAAGCAATGATTAAATATAAACATATGAGACTTTGGAGTCTCTTTTTTCTCTTCTTGCATCAACTGCTGCTGCTATAGTACACCTGCTTCCCTATTAATCTAATTATCTACTTGTTTGGAAACTACTATCTCATTCTTTTCATCCCATTCTTCCTTTTCTATCATAGGACTATCATTTTCCTCTCCTCCACTGATAATATCATATCCCAATGATGACACTTATGCTTTTAATTACTCTTCACTCTCATATACAAATGTACAAACTCTATACAAACTCATTTCTTCCTCTAAGCCTTCCACGAGGATTGTAAGTTGTTTGTGTTCTTCTTCATCTGTCATTCCATCAATTGAATGATTTGGACTGAATTCCCCTACCTCATTCATACTCATCTCATCCTCTTCAATCTCTTTCTCATCTTCACTTGCTTATTTAAACAACAAACAATGTATTTGTCTATGCCAATCAATGTATAAGGGACATAGCTCTCTAGTTCCATACCTCATCTCACCATGCAATGTATTATTCATCCTTAACAGTCCCCTAGATATTGATTCCAATGCTTCACATGCCTTTGCCCTAGTGTCTTGATGTTGTCTTGTCAAATCAACCTAAAACATTATCCTTATTTCTCCACCATCAATCTCCTATATGTCATCTTTGGTCATGATTTTATTGTCACTCTTTAAAACTTGAACAACCTAAAAATCCTTACCATATTGTTGCATGGTCGAATGCTTATGTTGATTATGATTTCTCCTCATATCACCTTTATATACTATAGGCCTAACACCAATCAATGCATTATCATACACAACATGAGCTTTAAAAGCTTTTATTAATGTAACTTGTTTATCTTCTTCTTTTACATACAAGTTTAGTTCTTTAGTAATCCTTTCTTGACCTATTTTCAACTTTATACTCTTGTATTGATCTTCTTCATGCTGCCCATCTTCTTGATGTAGTTTCTTACATTCTTTCCACTTCTCATTTGTAAAATCACTCTCACTTTCACATAAGAATATAAATTTATTAATTATTTTTACACTACTTTGAGTGCTACATACCTTTTCCCATTCAAAATTTGCTTGCTCATTGACCTTGTATGGAGTTTCTCTACTTAGTATACTCCTAGTTTCTCCTTTGGACTACAACATTATGATTGAACTATCATGCTTGCTTTTACCTTCCTCGAGATTCTCGCTATCATAAGCTTGCTCTTACTTATTCACATGGAACTCTAGTTATTCTTGAACTGGTATTTTTGTCTCTACTTTATCTTCAGCTGCAAGTTAAAGATATTCAAACATTTTGCATCTTCTTCTCTCTCAACTTGTTCCTTTGTACTATTTTGACTATTTGGGCTGGGTTTTCTCTCCTTGGTCTTCATTTATTGATGAGTCTTAGGCTGTATAGGATTAGCCTTGTTTTCTTTAACCTCAAACACCTCTAGCTTCCTTGTCTCTAAGACTTGCTTGGTGGCTACCTTTGTGTAACCTGCATTAACACCACAAAACATGTTGTTAGAATCAAAATTTGGAGCCTTCATGACTCTTTCTTTTGATTCCTTCTTAGACACTTCATTATCCAACTCCCTCTCTTGCTTGGTGTTATTCTCAAGACACTTCTCATTCATCTTAGCTATATTTTTTGCCCCTTTTCTTCTAGCATACTCACTACCTTGTTAGTTTTTGAGCCCCTCATTCTTGAATTTCATGCTAGCTACCAATGCCTTCTCATAAATAACACTTCCTCTATTCAAATATGTGACCTTGTCCAAAAATATACTCTCTTGTTGGTTATCTTCCATGTCCAACTTTGTGGACTCATACCTCTCCATACTCACCATCTCAAGACAACTTCTCTTCTCTTCCTTTTTAGGGTCTTTCATCAAGTTCAAAATATCCATATCTTTACCAAAGTATTGTTTACTTGACATCAACATTACTCTTTGTTCCATTATATTTGCATCACCTTTCAAAGGTAGAAGAACATGTGTCAACCCATATTTATCTACTATGTAAGTATTTGCTTACCCATCATGAAAAATCTTCCTATCAAATTGCCATGGCCTCCTTAGCAACAAATGGCAAACATCCATGGGCATTATATCACATAAAACTCTATCCTTATATCTGCCTATATGAAACTCAACCAAACTTTATTTACTTATCATGATTTGATGTCCTTCTTGAACCCATGTTATCTTGTAAGGACGTGGATGTGGAATCCTCTTCAATTATATCTTTTGTACCATCTTCAAAGACACAATAATATTTGTACTTCTTCCATCAAGCACCACATTGAAACACTTGCCCTTTGTTTTACACCTGCTCCTAAACAAACGTATCCTTTGAACTGGTTCTTATACTTGTCCTTTCTAATGAAACAAAACTCTTTGCATGAGTAAAGAACCTCTTCTCACTTGTATAATTTATTCATATGATCCCCTCACATTCTGTTGACCATCCATGCCAATGTATGAGGGACATTCAATTGACCTATGTCCTTCTCTATTTCAATGCCAACACTATCCTTGGAAAGTTGGTCTTTGTTTATTTTTGAAGAAACTATCATTAGCTCTTACTCTACCAAATACAAATGGTCTTACCTCATGTGGATAGTTCTATGGTATCCTAACTTCTTGAAATATTACAAACTGATTTGGTGGCCTCATGGCCTCTTGGACTGCTTCTCCATTCCCTTCTATAATTGACCTTGGCTACAAAGGTTCCTCTTGACCTTGTTGACCTCCATTTCCTTATTCTTTCTCCATCACTGCTCTCTGTACTCTCTCTTTGAGAGCATCCTCAATAGCTTCCATTCTCACGACCAATGGTGAAATTAGCTGTGTCACCTGGTCTACCACATTCTTGATCAAATATTCTTGATCTCTACTGCCTCTATCCACTCTTTGCTCCATAGAACACTGTTCTTGGTTCCCTTTCCTGCAATTCACCTCTAAACACATGGTGTTAATATTTTTCACAATCCACTAATAACTTTAACTTGACTTTGATATCAAATGATGCAAAATCAACTTGATGGACTAAATAAATTTTATTTTCTTTCACTAAGAACCTCTCTTTTGTTACCCTATCCAAAACTAAATATCCTTACTTATGCCAAACTACAATCCTTCAGATTAGACCAGTCATACTTTTGAGATCCATTATGGTCATATAATTTCACCTCTTTCCTTTAGGTTCAACCTTGAATGCTTGTCTAACTTCCTTCTATAGTCATTGACCAGTTAGTCCTTCATCTGGACAAAGTTCCTATGTCTGGATAATGTATGAACATTCTCAAAAAACTAAAGTCATTATTGAGTACCCTTTTGGCTCATTTCACTTCTCCCTTTCTGTCTAGACCCAATTCCCAAGGTTAATTCATCTTTCTTTACAATCCTTCTTTCTTTAGGTCTTAACTAGGATTTATGTAAGTCACAACATAGAAACTTATACTATAAGACTCCATACAGTCTTAAAACCACCAAAATATTGTTAAACACCTTTAAAATTATGCAACTACAAGATGTGGTGAATTTATCATGGTTCAAATAAAAGTTATGAGTTCTTAAAATTAGTAACCCTAATTGGTCTAAATGGAGTTCTGTACAGGCCTGAGAGGACTTAAAATGATGTAAAATGAATACCCTCATGTTTTACTAGCTTAGAATAGATTCATAGGGTCTATAAATAATTGATACAATTATCTCCCTTAACCTTAATTGCATATAACCTCTCCAAACTCAAGAATAATCATGGTTTATTAACTATTGCCATCTTCTTTGCTAGTTCATGCCTGATAATCACTCCTATTAATTCATATGTTCTTTGAAGACACTAAATGGCTTCCTGAGTTTAGAAGACATTGCCATACACCTCATACAACACTCACAACACTAAAAGTTATACAAAGGGTCTTCATATTGTTCAAAGGTCTTTTATTGTTTAACTATCTCTATTTAGGCCTAGGAGAACTTACTGGGTTTACACTATTCAAAAACTCACTCAGGAATATTCAATGGCTGCCAAGATTACTAACAACTCTCCATATCTTCCTTGATAGACCTTCAATCTCATTTTTACTATGTCCTAGTATGTTTACCTTCATTTTTTTGTGACTATAATAGGGTTATCAACTTTTCAGATCGAAACTCAGAACTTTCTTGATGTACTTAGACATACCTAACCCTACATTGATAGACTAACACTTTAAAGGGTCTAGTAAACATTAGATAAATACCATTGACCTCTATTCATTTTCAACATAATATGCAATCCTCTTTATTTAAGGCCATTAATATACAGTCCTTACCTGTAATTGTCACCTATAACATTCACATTCAATTTATACTAAAACATAAAAATTACCAATCTTGTTAATCTTTTATATATATATGAATCATAAATAGTCAAAGAACATTATTACAGGCAAAAACACCTTCTTTATTCATTATCTTTTTCTCAACACATACAGGTCATGATAGACCATGAATCTACTATACACACCCTTTCATACATCTCTCCTCTATTCATTGTGCTCTCTCTAATCTCTCCCTTGAGATCCGCACACTCTATACTCTTCCCACATACAATCTAGACTCTTAAAACATGAATTTACAACCATTTATTGATTAAAAAAAAATCCAAAAATCCATAGACCCACATAGGGTGATGGACATAACACTTGACACCTCACTCCTTAACCTAACTTAGCATAAAAGTTTCATAATAATACACTTATATTATCCCCCTATGTCATTTAGGACTCCCTCATACAACCTGATCCCTTACATTCCTTTTTAGACCTCAAACACATTATCATTCCATGTTTACAAATTTGAATTTTCAAATGAGGAAAAAGACAAGAAACTCTTTAAAAGACTCTAATTCAAATCTTAGACTCTTGTAGGACTCCTAACCTAGACTCCACACTTCCTATGACCTCAAAGCAACAAAATGAATCAAAAGTCAATCTTTAACGTCAATAATATTTAACATCAACAAAAGAAGCTTTTATTTTACATGAATCCCATGACAGTAGGTAGGGGATGAATGGATATGGCTTTAATATTACTTTAAATATAAAGATTACAACACTTATTTGCAATGTTTTTGTTTCATAGGATCCTTTTCAGGAAAGAGAAGAACATACACCTTACAAGACTCACAAGACTCGCTAAAGTTCTGAATTGATGGATCAAAATACATTTAGTGAGCTACGAGAATAGTTAAAGATCCTAACATAGATGGGTTAAGAGATAATTGAGCATTTCATGAGGTAGATAAAATCTCATAAAGACCTCTATGACCCTCCCCTATAAATGGACCTTTATGAGATTTTGAAATTTCCTTGAGGTTATGTCCAATACCCCAATTGGTCCTATACATATGTTCCACAATAATAAACAAAATTACAATAGTTAAATGGTGATGTGCAATATCGGTTAGCCATAGACCTCCCGTTATTGGATTGAGTCTTCCACAAAAAGTCAAAATCTAAATATTCTAACCAATTTCGGGTAGAAAATGGGGTCAATCCTTCATCAAAGCTAAGATAAAATTGAGCTAAAATATTATGATTTGAAATAAATTAATGAGGAAGTGATATCTCATAAGGGTCTACTCCAACATTTAGTAGTTGGTTAACAGGTAAAAAGATACGTACTTGGTGTCCTTCCCAACTAAAGACCCAAGTCCTAGTAACCTTGTTAAACGGTGGTTCAACATAGATTATATATCTTGGGACCAAGCCAATTTGAGAGCAAATTTGTGATAATAGAACCAACCAAAAAAAAATCATTAATGCTATAAATATCAATGCACTAGTTGTTGTGTAGTAAATTTATAATTCACAAGTTATTTTGAATGCTCACTAAATTTGGAAGAACCTAGAGATTACTTATATTCCTTTAAAATCTCCACCTACATCTCCATTCAAAATTTATTGACCTAATATTGGCCAAACTACTTGAGCATTAGGTTTTATGTGAGTAGGATCACCCAACCATGCTTCATAATTAGTGAAACGAGTGCCATGAAAGTACATCCCACTTAACCATATAAAGATGATGGCTAGTTGAAAAAAATTAGCACTAAATAATTTACGAGAGATATCTTCCAAATCATTGGTATGAATATCAACATGTAATTTTTAAATCTAAGTGGTAGTATTAGGTACCTTAGTTAGTGTCTTTGAGAAATGACCAGGTTTAACCCATTTTTCAAAAGATGTTTTTATAGGATCCATCTCCACCATGATATTTACTTCTAATTTTGATGAATGAATGATCATTGAGTTATCCTCTTTACAAAAGACATGAGAAAAAACCTTACAACAAGAAGAAATTATTAAAGAAACATATATATTCTCAATTTGTTCCTCTCTTTATTTCCTAGTTCAAGACTAAAACAAACTATGATACATAAGTCAATTTGAGGCAGGTGTTCAAATTTATTATGACATATACCATAGGTGCTCAACGGACCATTACAATATGGAAAATGTCTTTCCCATCTAGTGGAAAAAATATTTCTCAGTGTAATGTGGAATATCATTATCTTCATATCTAGTTTGTTTATTTACCCATATATCTGGATCCCATATGTCCTAGATAACATTTATGAACTAAAAAAACTTTGAATTAGTTGTGGATAAATATTAATGGATCCTTAATAGATTAAATCTCTGGATGGGATTTATTCCTATTCAAAATATCCCTTTCATTTGCAATCCATAAAAGGTATAATTTATTTTATTGTCAATATATATTGTTTAAAATGACAATGTAATAATAGGAGCTAATTTGATCAAATAATATGAAACATTGATTTCTCCTGGATGGATAAAATATTTAATATCACAATCCATATGATTTCTTAGTATGATAATAGAGATATTTTCATTCTACAAGACATCCTGTAAATTTTAATTTTTTTTGTGCTTTGATATAATTACTCTTGAGCAAGCTCTATAGCTTGTTTTCAATACTCAATTGTTGAAGAGTTATCAGTGATGTCATGTAAGTGTCTATATGAGTGGATGAAGTGCCTTGATAGTCTAAGTGACAATGACAAAGTGTTCAATGTGCTTGTCCTAGTATGCTTGGTTGATCTTTAGTTTTGACTATTTTGAGATGATTAGAAATGAGTCTGAAGTATTGAGCTTATGAAAGAGGCCTTATTAGAGGTCAAGGATGCATTGAGTGCTTTTGTATATGAATGGAATTCATATGGTTATTTATTATTTTCATCTAGACAATTTGGGTCTAGTGGCAAAAAATTTGAGTAGGCAGTTTGCTGACATCACCATTGCCACGTGTGGATGAGTCAGGTGGAATTGGTCATATGGATGTGATTACATTTGTCCTTGATTATTATGTGATAAATTTCAGGTCATGTAATGAAGTGCAACATAATATATACTAGTGTAAAGTTGGGCTCTCAGGTAGTTTGACAATATTTTCCCATACTTAGCCAAATTTGCAATGTGGCAAGAAAAGTTGAGTAGTCATTTTGATGTAGTCATATTTCACACATATGGTAGTTATAGGAGAATTTGGTCATATGGGTTTGTTTATTTTTGTGCCTAATTATTATTCACTAAATTTAAGGTCATGCAATGAAACACATCAAAATATAAGCATGTGCAAAGCTGGCCTTTCAGGTAGTTCTAAGCATGGTTCTATGGTAGAAAACATGAGTGAGTAGATTAATAGAGTTATATCTCGCACATGAAAATGTTATAGGAATATATTGATATATGGTAGGATTATCCTATTTAATAATATCATATGGTTCAAATTTCATATCATGCGTCTAAGCACATCAAAAATTTTTGAGGTCCAAAGTTAGCCTTTCAGGGAGATTACAATGGTTCCCATCCTTAGTCGATTTTTTAAGAGATAAAGATCATGATCAAATGAAGATCCAACGGTTCATGGGTGATCATACTAATCAAGATAAATAAATAATATTAAATTCAATAGGTCAAAGTGACAGTTGTCTAGCATGAATAAAGTGAGGACAATCTCAAACAGATCGACAAAGTGATGAAGTCAAAGTTGCCAGATTGCTCAAGATGAGGTCAACTATTCGAGGTTTAATGTTTGGGCTATGGAAAACTATGAGTTAAAGTTAGAATAATATTTAAAGTGCGTATTTCATGTAATATGAAGGGCACGAGATGCGTTTTAAGTGATTGATGTTTAACTATGACCTTTTGAATTAAAATATTTGAATTTAACAAAGGAAAGACCAGTGTTTGGTTTTGGGGCCATATCTTTTGATACAGGCAAAATTTAATCATGGTTTTAAAATAGAATTTGTAGAGGAATACAAGGTTCATTTGTAAATATATATTTGAAGATCTAAAAATGTGTATAATTAAAGCTATGAAGGTTCAAAGTTGACTATGTTTTCATCTATGTTCTGTAAGTGACCCGAGAAGGATGAGCTTGTATTGATGTTGTTTCGATGTTTCATGATGAATTAGATATTAGAGAGTGTTTTAAACTCAATGAGGATCATTTACATGGATTTTTAAGGTGTGATCAATCTACATTAAATATGAACAATGCTTAATAAGTTGACTGTGTGTTCGTTCATGGTGTTCTTGTATACAAGGTCATTATTTGAGTTGATTGAGCATATGTAGAGGTGAGTAGAGATGACTATGATCATTTGAGGATATTGAAAGGGTCATGTGGAGTGGACATATGCAATTTTAATTTATTCTATGTTCTTAGTTTGCTCTATGAAGCATTAAATGGGTGAATAGGTCTCCATGAGACCTATAAGAGCTATAAGGGCCTAATTGATAGGTGTATATGCTTAAGGGTAAAACATAAATGCTATGGCCAACCTAAGAAGATTGATTTGAGCCATGTCTTGATGTGAGAGATGAATTAAGGGTTAAGGCATGCCTATTGACTGACCAAGATGGTGATGATCATGAATGCTCTATAATTAGTGAAATCAAATGTGATGGTTTCTAGATTTGAGAGTGGCTTGTGTGTGTGGTTTATAATGAAAGATTGAGAGGTAAAAGAGAGTGTGCCCAATGGATGGGTTGTTGATTAGAGAAGATTGAGGTCTATGTGTATGACCATTTGGTCATGTTTTTGATATGGTGATAGAGTTATTGTTGAGGAGTGAAGAGTGATCCAAAGGTGGTTTTTGATACATTGAGTGTGTAGAGTTGAAGAAATAGGATTTACTTTGTATCTCCATTAGATTGGCACACAATCAATGTTCAGGAGATGTTCTATTCATAGGTGTTATTTTTGTTGCTCAACATGTAGGGGGTTATAGCCTTTTTGCAAGGTGAAACTTGTTAAAGGTCTAGTTGTTGTGGAAGCTCAGCTGGATAGGTGTAGTAGCTCCTTATGGGATTGTAGTCTCATTAAAATAAGGGATGGTAGTTCTTTGATCAGTTGCAGTTGGTGAAAATTGGTTCTTGTTATTATATGATAATAGTCCAATTGCAGGTGATAGTGGGTTTTCTCTCCCAAGAGGGTTTCCCACATATGTCATGTTTGATATGCTTGATCTTGCATTATCTCTCTTGTTCATTGCTATGAATGATGTGTATGCTTCATGAATGTTTGTGGTAATTGATTAAGACTTTTGAAAGGTTTGATATTGAAGTTGGATTATTTAGGATCACTGATTCACCTCCCCCTCTTAGTGATTGTACCTCTAACACTCAACAACTTAATTGAACCAAGCCTTTGAAATTTCAGGATCTACTTATCGAATGGCCTATTTTCCCCCATTGAGATAGGTCAACTTGGAAAAGTTTTCTTTCCTTGCAACTGTACTTCAGATTTTTTTGCTGCATACAACTCAATTCACTATTATTATTTAGTTCTTTACCCAAAATTCACTTTTGATAAATGAAAAAATAGAAGATAGTTCATTGAGAATAGGTTTAGGTTAATCGAAAGAACAGAAAGGGTCAATGACACGAGTTTCAAAATTCACTTTCGATAAATGAAAAAGGTTTTATCTTTTATTCCACCCTCATAAAGATGGAGTATAGAAACAAAAATATATACTCTAGATTATCTGAATAAAAGCATTTTTGAGTGGTAACTATCTACTTTATATATAAAACTTTTAAATAGAACTTTCCATCTGCAACTAGTAGAAGAGATCTTTACATCCTTAGGATATGATCCTACACCACTGCTCAATAGCCTTGTAAATCAACTATATTACATAAGTTGATTTCTTATTTTTGTGAATGAGAATATTTGATTGTATCATCCTAAACTTTCAATAATTGATCTTTATGGTGCTTTCACCATTAATTGAATAATTTTTTTAATCCGTAGAATATCCAGGCTCTACTTATCCATTCATATTTAGGCTTCTACGAGGGATATTATTTTGACTACAAATGACTACAATCAATACATATAAAATATTTGTGGGTAGACTTTGTAAGACTCCTAACATTCCATGATAACACATTCATGAGGAAGGGTCATTTATCAAAAGCTCTCCCTCTCCGTCCTCAAAATCTACCAATGCCATAAAGCTATTGTGCTAGTGAGGATGTGGATTTCTACATACTGTAATGAAGAAGCATTTGGCTTCATGTTCCTGTCGAGGAGAGTCTGCACCCACTGAGGTGGGCTATGAGATCATTGGGAGGAACCACTAGTTGAGACAACCTCAACCATGGGCATCATAGTATTCTGGGATATTGAAGAAATGCTCTACAGGTTCAAAGAAACCAAGATAGTATGTGAGGGTAGAGAAGCCCCTTGAGAGGGTTTAATAGTTGGAGAAGAATCATCTCAAATTGGCGGCTGGGGTGGGCCTTGTGGCTTAGGGCCTAATGACCTTTTAGGTGACTCTATGTGTAGACACCGAAATCGTGTCTAACCCTTGGTCATCCTCCCTCTTGGTCCATTCCTAACCCATTCCTAAACCATGCACTTACTAATTTAAAAATAATAATTTATTATTGATATCCTCCCCTTTGACACATCACCTATAACACCTCGTCTGACACCTCACCTTGGACTATTTCCCACCTTATGACTCACCCAAGACCTATTCTTACTTCTTTCTAACCGCCTAACCAACTCTCATGTGTATTTAGCCCAACCTTCGACAATTCTCCAACGGATCATGCACTTGGCGGATGGAGAACGGGCTTGGTGGCTCTTTTATTCGTTCTCCACCCGCTGACGTCGGTTTTACTTAAATAGAATTTCTAACCTCTGGTGAGGCTAATCACAAATCGTTAATCTCTGGGCTAATCACAAATCTCGAATCCTCTTTCGACGAAACAAAGTTCTCATGCTTTTGCTTTCTAGTGTTCTGGCTTCTTGTTTTCTTGCAGGGATCAGCATTCTTGACAGCATTTTCTAGGCACTGAGGTCTTGCATCAGACATTCTGCATAGGGATTGCATGATATCTACATCACCAGTGACAATGGAAACACAGCTTCTCCACCTTTGCCAACTCGTGTCACAGCTAAGTATTTGTACTATTTTTATTTCAGTGTCATTTCAAATATATTAGCATTCTGTCTACTGTCTATTCCAAGTATCCTTGACCCAACCTTCTCTGTTCTTCCTAGAGAGGCTGAAAAGCCTTCTCTCACCCCTTATTCCATTTTCTTTGCCTCTGACACCCATTTAGTCTCTCTTTAGACAATACCCTCTGTCCAATCAACTCAGCACAAGCTATCAGAGACCTACAGACCATCTTAAGACCAATCTAATCAACCTGACTAAATTGCTTCCCGAAAAGGCTGAAAGGCATTTTTCCTGCCCCTTAACCCTTTTCCTGACAACATACCCTCTGCATTAGTTCTTATTAAATATTCTATCTACTGTTTTACCATCCCAAACAAACTCCCTAACTCACAGACAAGACCACAGTCCATCTTGCAGACCAGAAACTAGCCCTGTAACTCGTCCCTGGGCATTACCCCGATTGACCTCATCCATTTTCCCTATTGATGTTGGCAGTCTAACCGACGTCGGCGACCTTCCTGACCGACATCGGAAATATCACCGACGTCGGCGACTGTGCGAAGCAGATCGCAACTTATTAGGTACGCATTTGCTTTCAGTTCTTTCTTTTCAATCTTTTATTATTTCTCATTTCTGTCTCTGTCATATTCTATTTTAACAGTGGATTGTCATCCTCCAAGAAGCCTTAGTGTTTCTAGGACCAAGCTTTTGCTTGGCAATCCACCCTTTTGTCAGCTAACATTTTTCGTGTTTTAGTGTCTTTCTCTTTCAGGTGTCATCCTCCACAACCAAAGAGGAGTTCTCGCTATCATCTAAATTTTGGTGCGCAAAACTATATCCAGGTATATACAAGCCTTAGACCATTTCCCTCTTAGTTTCTCATTTCTCTCTTTGAATGTAAAAGCAAAAATAGCATAGAAACATTCTGGCACGCCCGGTGGGACCCTTAGGGCCTTCCTTGGGTTCCTTTCCTTCTTTTTTCATTTAGGTGCATTAGGTTTCTTCCTCTTCACCTCTTTCTTCTCTTCTAAAAGACATCATAAGCAGGAATAAAAAGATTTTTTTTTCTTTTCTTGCATTTCTAGACTAGTCAAAAATCATATTCTTCAACCCTTTCTCAACTTGTTTTCATTCCAACTTAACATTTCAACTTGGGGCTTAAAATATATTGCATTCCATTTCTGCTTGCTTGCATTTCTTAGTCCACACTTAGTAATTAATATCCGCATATTGAATTAATCGTAGATCACTTGATGTTACACAACCGAACCACATGCACTAAATCAAACATCAAACTTACCTGAGACAAGGCCTGACTGGGATTTCATCACCCAACGGATACCTTACCTGTCTCGGCGATCCTACTTGGATTTCACCACCAAGGGGAAAGCCCACTCTGTTCTCTGGCAGAGTCTAATCTATGGGGGAAGTATATTTTGGCTAAGCGAGACCAGCTTACCATTGGGATCGTGAAGTGAGGGGAGCTTACTCCTTGGCACCAGGCCAAGTACGGAACCTAACACAAACTTTTGAGTGCCTAAACATACTTGAAACCATCCATAGGCTACCTCTTCTAGGACCCTTCTAACAACCAACCTCCTTAGACATCACTTTAAGGCATAAGCCACACGAGCTTAATAATTTATTTCTAGGGATTTAACGCTTAGGATATGCCTGTCTTCATCATATTTTCTATTTTTATCTAGTTTTTTGAGCTGGTAAGGACGTTGTCTTCTTTATTTCCAAAAACTTTTAAATTTTTTGAGTTTCTGGAAAACACAGTAACCGACATCAGTTTTGTAACCGATGTCGGCAACTTTTCTCCACCGGCATCGATTATCTGACCGACATCGGCGGTCTTATTCACCGACATCGGTTCTTCTACCGACATCGATCACTGTCCAATCTTTTTTCCCCAAAAATAACAAGCTTAAAATCCAACTTTCTTGCTATCTAAACACCCATTCTGAGTTTCTGAAACTGAAAAAACACAATTTTTTGAAACCTAACCCTTTCTTGCCTTGAATGGTTTTGACACGCAGTCAAACCAAGGCTCTTCTTGACCACGCTAGGCAACAACCGCTTTCACCTTCACCATCCATAACCAGTCCTATAATAGAGTTCCACTCGAAGACTGAAAGAACTCCTACTCACCCAACCCCGCCCCAGACTCCTATTGTCCCATAAGGGGACCAAGATTTCGCATGATTCTTGGACCTCAACGTCAAAGCCTTGCAGCACTATCTCGTGCATAGCCAAATGCGAGACTCCCTAGGCAACCCAATCTATGGGATGTCGACTTCCTTAGTCGAGACAAGAATCACATCAACATCATCTACAATTCAACCTATAGACAATCAAGCCAACACCTCAACTAATAACCCAACTGTGTCCTACCTTCAAAATTTAGCCTCTCCTTCTAGACTTACCTCCATGGGGGTTCTGATATCCCCTCAACCTCAAACTACTCAACCAAATCCTACACCTTTCCAAAACCTAGTGGTCTCTATCCCCCCTACTCTTGCACCTATCAACACAAGAGTAACTGTCTACCCTTCAACAAGTGTGGCCACTCCTCAACCATCTTTGACGGCCCCTATCCAACTTGTGCCTACCAACCCCATAACACAAGTGCCCTTGGCTTCAACTTCTACCCCGATAACTAGCTACCCATATGTTGCGTCTACACAACCAACCACGTCATATGCCCCTCTCAATATCTTTCAAGTGCCTTATAATCTAGGGGGTGCTTTACCCGCCAATCCGTCAATAGATATCATTAAAATGCTGATGGACAAGATGTCTAGCCTAGAGACCTCTATTTTTGGCTCATGCAATGCTCTCTCATATGAGCAAATTTGCAATGAGCCCATTCATCCTTCTGTCCCGATTAGGACATACCCCAACCAGTGGGAGCTTCCCAAATTTTCTCGCTTTCAAAGCAAAGAAGACCCACAACAACACTTACGGGCATTCAGACATGCCTATTACCTTATTGCCCATGACGATGCATTGCTTTTACGCACGTTTCCTATGTCTGTCTCTGGTGCTGCGCTTGACTGGTACAGCTCTCTTGCCAGCCATTCCCTCTTCACATTCACACAGCTGGCCCAGCTCTTTCTTGATCACTTCTCCATCAACATCACCAAGAAGGTCTCGATCACGGACCTCTATTTTATTCGCCAATTCAAGGATTAATCCATAGCTGACTTTGTTGCTCGTTGGAGAGGCCTCATTAATCAACTCTCCTTTTCCTTACCCCAACCTGAACTTATTGAACTTTTCTCTCGAGCCTGCGCCAAACATATTTCTTCCACCTTATGGGTTCAAACCTTACGCACTTTTGACGAAGCCTTCACAATGGCCCGCAAACTTGAATTATGTGCCATCGAAGAGAATAAAGTCAAGTTGCAGAGCAAGAATCCCAACTCTAAAATCAATGACTCCTCTTCTTCTAAACCTTCATCATCCAATCCTAAGTCTAAAGCTTCAGCTAACGCTGTGGTCGTTAGACCTTCATCCTCTTCAACCAATCAGCCTGAGCCATCCACATCTCAGAGCGCCACCCACCAATTCCAGCAGAGATACGTACAACGATAGTATACTCCTCTCAGAGAATCATACGCGTCTGTGCTAGAAAAACTTGTTAGACAGGGGGTTCTCAATCTCCCCCAGATCTGACCACCTCCATAATTTGATCCCTCACGCGCCATCTCTGCGTGGTATAAGGAAAATGACTTCTACAATTACCACCGTGTCAAAGGTCATGACATGGGTAATTGTAAGACCTTTAAAAACATAATCCAAGACATGCTTGAAAAGGGTGACCTCGTCCTAGACAATCCCAATGCACCCCCTAATCAGGGCATCGATATCTTCAAGCAACCATTCCCCAATCATCCACCGACCCAAAACAATGTCCAGACCTTGATTGACAACACTCATGAACACAACATTCAAATAGTCAATACGGTCTCACCCTTCATCCCCAACCAACCTCAAGAGGTTAGTCCATCTATTAGTTCATCACGTGTGGATGAATCTCTTTCCCCGATTAGTTCTCCGTCAACCTCTCTCATCTTGGAGGACACCTCAACCTTACCGGCACCACTGGTCTCACCATCCTCCTTCCTGCTGCCTATGGAGGACCCGACCCTTCCTACTCCTCGACCGCAAGTGGAAGGCACCATCATCCCTACCCTTTACCTACTTGAGGAGCCACATTCTCCAGTTCCTTCTCCACCAAGAGAAGAACCTGACTCTCCATCTTCTTCGACCAACGATAATCCAGTTATAACTCCTACACACCTTGGGTCCGAGACCACTGCCACACCTAACACATTTTCAGCCCTTCAACCACTCACATCTTCTGAAGGACTGAAGTCTCATCCTACAGCTTCCCAACCATTCTCTCGATTAGTAGAGAAATTAGGACTTCTCCAACCAAGGAAAGTGGAACATCAAGCATTATGGGAGCAACTCAAAGCTCCTCATCTTACTCAGCCTATCTCATCTCATGCCGTTAACTCTCTTGTGACAAAATCCCCCAAAGTCTTTGACACGAATCAGACTTCCACTTCTAAACCTTTGAAACATCAACCATTCATATCAGAACACAAACCCTCATCTACCTCATCTAAACCGATCAAGTCACTCGGCGTTCGCCCTGTCTCTACCCTCACTCACCCACAAGTGAAGGTGGACTTAGACCAGACCTCGACCAATAGTAGTCTTCCAACCAAGTCGAAGAAGACTGCCAGACCACAGAAGCGAACCCCTCCTCCACCGTCAACATTACCCTCCATTTTAGGCCCTCATCCTTCTACCCTAATCGGAGTGCTCCCTACTCCGACCCTTAACCAAAACAAATTACCTCCATTACTTTCTTTGCCAACCACAAGTTTACCCCCTCTCAAAAATTCAGCACCTCTCACGAAGAAAGTGCCATCTTCACATGTGGCCGCACCACCAACCCAAAAGGTGGTACGAAAGCCTTCTTCAACACCTCCCAAGCAAAAGTCACCAGCGCTTCATGCATCAACAAGCACGAACCCCTTAGTAGGTTCATACGCTTTAATATTACATCAAATTTTGCAGACTTCTAGCATAACCCTTCCATCTATCAAGTCATTCCAACCCCTCGGGTCAAAACCTTCTTGGTTCGACGATATAAAGATTTGATTATATCATCGTACACCAGGACATGATATCGAGAATTGCTGTGCCCTCAAAATAGTTATTCACCAATACGTGGAAAAAGACACTCTTCTTCTTGAGGACACTGTCAATAGACATCCGACACCATCCCATATCCCTCAAACCTCTTCATCGACTATGACCCCTCCACCTCCTTCACCTCCTCTCTTCGAAATTAACGCCATCCACATAGCCACTAGGTCACAAAAGGATAAGGCAAAAAAAAGATGCTATTCCTTGGACCTATCCTTTTGTCCAGTTACCTCAACCACCAAAACCCAAGATTTCCATCTTAGGTGCATCCCAACCCCCTTCTTCAGAGGCAATCAAAGACTCTATGATAAAACAACTTCACCAAACGCCCATGAAGATGACCTTATATGACCTTATCCAAAGCTCCCCCCAGCATCGTCAAGCTCTAATCAAAGCCTTACAGGCAGCGGAGGTCTAACCTGAAGACCCTCAACCACTAGCTGCCCTAGTCCATTCTTTATCCCCTGTCGCCTCTATCACTTTCAGTGATTCTGAAATTCCTACCTCTACCTTGGAAGATCAGGACGCTGCTCTTTTCATCACAACCTACCTTGATCAAACTCGTATTAAGCGAGTTATGATTGACAGGGGTGCCAGCATTAATATCATTTCTACCCATGCCTTTGATCAATTGGCTCTTCCCAAGAATTGTGTATCGAAAACCGACGCAATCCTTAGATCCTTTAATGACACCACCGCTAACACTATTGGCACTGTTGTCCTCCATATTTGTGTTGGCCCGCGCATAATCCCGGAGCTCTTCTACATCATTGAGGGAGAATTCCAATATAACATGCTATTAGGACGACCCTGGATCCGCGCCATGGCTTGCGTCCCTTCAACACTTCACCATTGTGTCAAATTTGAACACGACAGACAAGTCCATGTCATTCCTGCCGACCCATCCCCTTTTAAGACTTGTAACACAACCTATCGACCAAATGACATTCTTATTCCTCTCAAAGCACCAACCCAAACATCGTCTCCATCTGTGAAAGCGTCAACTAGTACACAAACAGCGGTTGCCATCACATCACCTTCTCAAGTGACAACCAAGGACCCCATGGACGATATCTTCCAAAGACTTTCACTTGGGGAATATCACTTACTTACTCTAGACATGTTCCAGACTCCTCAAGAGTATGGATAGCTTCATCAAAGTCCAAGCTATGACCGTCAGATCAGAATGGTCATTCCTTATGGTCCTCCTAGCCTTCGAACCAATCTCGTCTATGGGGACTGGATCAAGCTCCTACTGACGGAAACCCTTCCTCCTCACCTCAACTATTCACATCCGATTTCTCTTTTCTTGGCAACCCCACCTTTGCACATACCTACCTTTATAGGTGTGCATGGAAGGGTTTTGGCTTTGGGCGCTACGAACAAGGCTCCCATCGGCCCATCGAACCGCCCAATGACGATAATGCCAAGAAACGATATGGACTGGGTTTCCAAGAACCCACCGAGGCTTTCGCAAACCTTTGCCTCGAACCCACCATCAACCAATCTCTTCCAGACTCGCCTATTATTCCCTCCTCACCTATGGAGTCGGTGGTTTCCATCCCTCCTATTTTTTTTGCATAAACACCATCCACTTGAAATCCCTAACCTATCAACTCAACGGGGTCCCCAGGTCTCTCCCTCTCGTTTATCCCAGCATGATAGACGATAAATCAGCAACCATCAACACTGTCCACTGCATAGACGATGACACCATTCTTACCTATATGGGTGCCGATGATTCTTTCATTCAGCACTTCCTCCCTTCTAAAATGCAGGTTATGTTAAATGAATCAACCATTGACATCAACCTCCCTTCTTCTGATCTTCCTCACGTCTTAAAGATTGGCCAATCTCTAGATGCCCAGGAGCAGCTTGACTACACTCAGTTCCTCTCAGACCATAGCAAGGCCTTTGCCTAGACCTACAGTGACATGCCTGGCATCGACCCCACCATTTCTACCCATAACATCGTCACCAAACTAGAGGCTAAGCCCGTTAGGCAAAAGCTTCGAAAGATGCATCCTCGTGTTGCGCTCCTTGTCAAAGAGGAGCTTCAATGCCTTCTTTCTGTCTCCTTCATCCAACCCATCGATTATCTGCAGTGGGTCTCTAACATCGTCCCTGTCACCAAGGCGACTGGGGGGATCCAGATCTACACGGACTATCACAACCTTAACCTAGCCTGTCCCAAAGATGACTTCCCTCTTCCTAACATTGACCAGCTTGTTGATCTCATGGTCGGCCATGAGATGCTCTCTCTCATGGATGGGTTTTCAGGATACAACCAGATCTTGATTGCACTAGAAGATCAGCACAAGACTACCTTTATCACCCCATGGGGGACTTTCTGCTATCGGGTCATGCCTTTTGGTTTGAAAAATGTAGGCGCCACATATCAGCATACCATGACTTACATCTTTCACGATCTCCTTCATAAAATCATGGAGGACTATGTAGATGACCTGCTTGGCAAGTCTAAGCTTCGTCGCGACCATTTGACTATCCTCAAGATCATCTTCTCTCACCTTCTTCAGTACAATGTCCGTCTTAACCCCAAGAAATGCGTCTTTGGGGTCCTCTCAGGAAAGCTCCTGGGATTCATCGTCTCTCTTCGTGGCATCGAGATAGATCCTGCCAAAATTCATGCTATCCTCGAGATGCCACCTCTGACCAATCTCAAGCAACTTCGCAGTCTGCAAGGGAAGCTCCAATCCATTCGCTGCTTCATTTCGCAGCTTTCTGACCGCTGCCAACCCTTTCATCATCTCCTCAAGAAGGACGTCTCCTTTAAATGGGATAAAGATTGCCAAGAGGATTTTAAAGCCCTCAAACGCTATTTGGTTTCTCCACCAGTCCTTATTCCACCAAGAGACGACCAACCCTTCTACCTCTACATCTCAGCAACCAATCATTCGTTAGGTGCCATGATCGCGCATCGAGACGAGCAACACCATGAGCAAGCGGTCTACTACATAAGCCAAACACTTGTCGACTATGAAACTCGGTATACTCATACCGAGAAACTCTGTTTGGCATTAGTCTTTGCCACTACCAAGCTTCGTCACTATCTTCTCAATCACAAAACCTTTGTCATCACTCACACTGACCCTCTTAAATACATGCATTCCAAGCCATATCAAAACCAACGTATGGCTCATTGGCTCATGCTTCTTGCTGAGTTTGACTTAGAATTTGTCCAGCAAAAATATATAAAGGGGCAAACAATCATTGACCAACTAGCAGATGCCCCTCTTCTTGACAATCAACCTTCTCAGTGCGAGTTTCTCGATGAATCTATCGCCACTCTCTCGACTGATGACACATTCTACCAAATGACGATGTTCTTCGACGGCTCCAAATGTCAACTCGGTGGGGGTGCGGGGGTCATCCTCATCCCACATGAGGGTGAGCCCATGCCCCTGTCTTTAAAACTCGACTTTGAATGTACCAATAATATGGCCGAATACGAAGCTTTAATTTTGGGACTTCAAACTGCCCTTTCTTTAAACATCAAGACCATCAACATCTTCGGTGACTCACAAATTGTCGTCAATCAAATCAATGGTTCATATCTTTGTAAAAATGAAATTTTACAAAGGTACAAGCACCGTGTTGACACCCTTCTAGCATCTTTCGAACATCACTTATTACAGATTGTCCCTCGATCTACGAATAAGTTTACTGACACCATGGCTTCTCTCGCCTCACATATTTCTTCTTCATCATCCTCATCAAGAATTTATGTCATGGTACATCGTGTGCCGTTGCCTTCATACATTTCCACTGACATCAACCTCGTCCACACCATAGACTCTAGTTCACAAGATGTATGGTATAAACAACTTGTGGACTACTTGGCTCATTCTATCATTTCTCCCAACCTCTCTAGCAATGCACGGTGGACTTTCATAAAATGCACCACTCGCTATACCATGCTAGGAGGCCTTCTCTATAAAAGAGGTTTTGACGGCCTTCTTTTTCACTGTTTACACTCCACTGAAGCCTCTCATGCTGTTAAACAAGCCCATGATGGGATTTGTGGTGGACACTTCAGTGGTAACTCAGTTGCTAAGCGCATCCTTCGCCTAGGTTATTATTGGCCCACTCTTCATCAAGACTGTAGCGATTATGTTCAGCATTGCATCAAGTGTTAGCAGCATGCTAACTTGCTTCATCTTCCTAGCCACGCCTTACAAGTTGCTCAAGATTTTTGGCCTTTTTCAAAATAGGGCTTAGATCTCATTGGCAAGATTAACCCTTATTCGTCTCTTTGTCATCAGTCCATCATCACTGCCACCGAATATTTCACTAAATGGGTGGAAGCTATTCCTCTCGTCTCCACAAAAGCCAACAAGATTGTCGACTTCATCAACACCCACATCATCTGTCGTTTCGGTGTACCTCACAAAATCATCACCGATAACGAAAAGTCATTTAAAAACAAAACTGTCTAGAAACTTTGTGACTCCTTTGGCATTAAACTTAGCTTTTCTTCGGCTTACTACCCACAAGCAAATGGGCAGGCCGAGGCTTCTAACAAAATCTTAACTAAAATTCTCATGAAGGTGGTCAACGACACTGGAAGGGATTGGCACGTTCACATTCCCTTCGCTTTGTGGGCCTACTGCACTAGTATTCGAACCTCTACAGGTGCTACCCCTTTCTCTCTAGTATACAGAACAGAGGCTGTCTTACCTCTCGAAGTACAGATCCCGTCTCTTCGCATTTTTCTCCATGACATTCTTTCTAACGATGACTTTCGTCAAGATCGATTAGCTCAACTTGAGTTACTTGACGAACGTCGTCTTGCTTCCCTTAACCATCTCCATGTCTATCAAAATCGCATCAAACGAGCCTATAACAAAAATCTGAGAGAAAGAGATTTCAATATCGGAGACCTCGTCCTCAAAGAGAACCAACATGTGACCAATATGAAACGGAGTAAACGAGGCAAATTTGCTCCTAATTGGCTCGGACCTTATATCATCACGAACAAGTATGGATCAGGGACTTATCGTCTGTCTTCTCTTGAAGGCCGACCAGAACCTGAGCCCCTTAATGCTTTGCATCTGCGACCATTCTACTGTTAGTCGAGTACTCATCCACTTGACATTTAACTTGAGCTCGTCCCTTGAACAATCCCTATCCTTTTAATCCTCAATCCTTTCCACCCTTTTTCCCTTAACAAATCCTCTATAACCCTTTTATAAAGTATGGATGCTTTGTCCTAATAAAAGGGAGCCCTTGACCTTCTATAGTCTTGTCCATGACTCAACATTCTGTCAAAAATAAATCAAGATGTCAAAATATCTAAGGTCACAAAATCAAATAAAAAAGCAGACTGCTCCCTTGAAGGACAACTGTACTATCATTGCTGTAACTAATAGACTGCTCCCTCGAAGGACAGCTATTCAAAAGCCCTTATATATAAAGCAAAAATATATACCACTCCCTCGAAAGATGGCTATGACTAAATCTTGCTACAGACAACACTTTCTCTTTCTTAGAAGCTTCCCGCATCGATCAGCTTCACAAATGACCACCAAGCAAAGTGACATCTCTATGTGGACTTCCCGCATTGATCAGTCCTCTCTCTTAAAAAAAAAAAAAAGGTTCATGGACTTGGCTTGTAGTTGTCTCAGTGTCTCCTATCAAAAGGGGCAAAGTTATCACTACTAACAAGGGGTTACCCTCTCCTCACATATCATATTACCTACTCAAGGGACTTCGAGCTCATTTTAATGTCAAAGTGATTCGATTACCGCTCTAACACAACTAATGGTCATCGACGTAATACATGAATGGGGCTTTTTTCTGAAAACCCCCTACTTATGTTATCATTATGGTCCTTGTCAATAAAAGGGCGCTTATGCCTTTTACTTTCTGCCTACACTTTGGTCACATTCAACCACATCATTTGTCCAAACAATTCAATCCGATTCTTTTCAAACCACTCACATAGCCTACTTATTTTGGTTTCCATAGACACCAATACACATGGCAACTATCAACCACACAATTTATGTCAAGCATAAACCATTACTTGCTGAAGCATAAATCAACCTGCAATTCATTTTTACCATACATCCATCACGAATATGGATAGTTGCTAGGGATGAAGAACCCCGACCAATGTTATAGAATACACCATTTAGAAAAGACTGTAGCATCATCTTCTCCTCATCATTTCAAAGCATGTACCCTCAGACAAGTGGGAAGTGCTATATCATTCTCATGACCACAATCAACCACTTCGATATTTTTTCCTCCCTCTTGGGAGAACTACATTGGTCTGAGGCCCTTCCAACATGGGCTATGTAGGCAACACTCAGTTGACATGGGGTCTTCTGAGGTTAGCTCGGCCATTCCTTCGCCCATCCACCTCGACCAATGACCATGGAGATTGCGACTATCTCCTTCGACTACGACCACTTCCAAAGCGACTTTGCCTTGGTTGTTTTTGCATGTATGCTACCTCATGATTGGTTAGCAAAAAATTGTGCACATATTTTTGACCTTCACAAGTATAGGATCGCAAGCTGGTTGATCCCCACTACTTGTGACTTTTTCGTGTTTTCGGGAGCACTTCCTGAGTCTGGGATACCTGGAACACGACGACCCATTAGAGCTTCAGCTTAGATTGAATCACCCAATCAGCTACGACTATATGCTGGGGCCCGGTTACTTCAATTTTGGCACTCTTCGATCCTTGACCTGCGATAATTTGACCTGACCATCTCGTGAAGTGGTATACGTGCAATCACGACTTTTGTAGTGATCATACTCCATCTTCACCTTTTTTCATCCACTCTTTGTCAAATCAACACTCAATTCCAAGTTCCCTTCTCTCGACTCCTGCTTTGAGGGGGAATACCTCATCCATAATCAGGGCAACAAACCCTCCTATTTTTGTCTTGCAGTTCACTTGAACAACCAACAAGACGAAATCAACCTTATCCCACACCTGGGGCAATCAACTCTTGTTTTTGTCTTGCAGTTCGTTTAGAGAAACCAACAAGACAAAAAGGGGCAAATGTAGACACCGAAATCGTGTCTAACCCTTGGTCATCCTCCCTTTTGGTCCATTCCTAACCCATTCGTAAACCATGCACTTACTAATTTAAAAATAATAATTTATTATTGATATCCTCCCCTTTGACACATCACCTATAACACCTCGTCTGACACCTCGCCTTGGACTATTTCTCACCTTATGACTCACCCAAGACCTATTCTTACTTCTTTCTAACCGCCTAACCAACTCTCGTGCGTATTTAGCCCAACCTTCGACAATTCTCCAATGGATCATGCACTTGGCAGATGGAGAACGGGTTTGGTGGCTCTTTTATTCGTTCTCCACCCGCCGACGTCGATCAAATGTCGGCCGACGCCGGCGGGATCGCCGACGTCGATTTTACTTAAACCGAATTTCTAACCTCTGGTGAGGCTAATCACAAATCGTTAATCTCTGGGCTAATCACGAATCTCGAATCCTCTTCCGGCGAAACAAAGTTCTCGTGCTTTTGCTTTCTAGTGTTTTGGCTTCTTATTTTCTTGCAGGGATCAGCATTCTTGACAGCATTTTCTAGGCACTGAGGTCTTGCATCAGACATTCTGCACAGGGATTGGACGATATCTACATCACCAGCGACAACGAAAACATAGCTTCTCCACCTTTGCCAACTCGTGTCACAGCTAAGTATTTGTACTATTTTTATTTCAGTGTCATTTCAAATATATTAGCATTCTGTCTACTGTCTATTCCAAGTATCCTTGACCCAACCTTCTTTGTTCTTTCCGGAGAGGCTGAAAAGCCTTCTCTCACCCCTTATTCCCTTTTCTTTGCCTCTGACACCCACTTAGTCTCTCTTTAGACAATACCCTCTGTCCAATCAACTCAACACAAGCTATCAGAGACCTACAGACCATCTTAAGACCAATCTAATTAATTTGACTAAATTACTTCCCAAAAAGGCTGAAAGGCCTTTTTCCTGCCCCTTACCCCTTTTCCTGACAACATACCCTCTGCCTTAGTTCTTATTAAAGATTCTATCTACTGTTTTACCATCCCAAACAAACTCCTTGACTCACAGACAAGACCACAGTCCATCTTGCAGACCAGAAACTAGCCCTGTAACCCGTCCCTAGGCATTACCCTGACCGACCTCATCCATTTCCCCTACCGACGTCGGCAGTCTAACCGACGTCGGCGACCTTCCTGACCGACGCCGGCAATATCACCGCAAAACTATATCCAGGTACATACAAGCCTTAGACCATTTCCCTCTTAGTTTCTCATTTCTCTCTTTGAATGTAAAAGTGAAAATAGCATAGAAACACTATGGTCCAAACATCACCTTGGTCTATCTATTTGGGCTTTTTGGTATAAGGAGGCGATTAAGGGGGCTTGGGATGACCCATACGAGGACATTCCTTGATGCGATGGTTTGAAACCTGACAATGGAAACAAGTGTTCAATAGGTTGAAATAAATAACCTTTTACATCCACTGGGGCTCCTTAAATTGAATATGTATAAATTCCTTTAATTCTTTGGAGAGGTTGACCTCTACACAAACCCACATGTTAGGGTGGAGGAAAAGCCACCTATTTGGCTCAATCATAACAACACGCCCTATGGGGGTAACGATTTAGGATATGAAAGCCCAGAGGTGAATTGATAGACCAGGAAGCTCAACCTAGTTAGGGACACGAAGGGTGACATTGTTAGAAACATTAAAATCATGGGACCAAGCAGACAAAATCAAAAGTTGGTTATGAAGGAACTAGACATTGGACTTCGCAAGGATAAACTATGTCTTGGAAGGCTCCTTAAAAGTAAATAATAAAAAAGCTTTGGTAAGGTTTCGGATCTTGGAGACATGGACACCTAGAGGCTCCAAGTGGTTGTGGAGCCAATTATAGAGATAGTCCTTTGAGGGGATACAATTGACAAAGTAAGCAATAATAGAATAATATTCACACTATTTACAACATTGTTGAATAGCTGCAATATGAATGCTTACCTCTAGAGTGGAGGAGGGTGGAGGAGCGGGATTGAGGGATTTCCTCATTGTAGACCTTCATAACAAACTTTTGAGCTCACTTGGGCACTATTAGCTCTGAATCCTGCATCAAGAGATGCAATAGAACTCTGAGAAGCTATAAATAAAGCCTTACCCATCCAAAGGGTGACACGTCGAGCTCAATTAATATGCTAAGTCTCTAAAAATTCCCACAAAATAAACAATCTAAATAAGGCAAATGAAAAAAAAAGAAATACAAACCATAAAACCCCAACAAGTTGATTCTCTCATAATCTAATCCTGAGCTTTAGAGATTTAAAAACTCTTTCAATTTCATTAATAAATATAATAGATAAAAATTTAACTATAAATAAATTTAAATTTTACGATCTCTTCTTCTTACCTTCGTATTCATCTCCCTATCTTTGTATTCAAGAAGGAGTTGAAAAGGTGATCTTACGGTTTTATAACCTCTAAAAAAAATATTTAACCACTGAGTTTCAGTCTGAGCTGAGTGCTTCTGGACTACCTTCCTATCTCATGTGTGTCGAAACAATTCTCATCTCTCCCATGATTTGCAGGTCCTTTCCCTTCTCCTTTTCCACAAAGAGATTAGACTCGGACTATGCCATAAGAAAAATATGCCATTGCCATAGCTATTACGCTATCCAAAATTGATAATCTTGTGCATGCAATAAAAGTTGGTTAAGGCACTCCAAACTATGTTTTTAGGAAATAAAAATGTTATGAGGAACCTGTGGGAAGAGGTTGTAAATAAGAAAGGAATCTTCCTCACAAACATAATTTATGTTATAAAATAGTTTAGTATTTATAATATATTTTTATCACTGATAAATATTTGATTAGAATCTACATTTTCAGTTATAAATAAAACAAAATAAAGAAGTTTATAATTAAAAAAATAATTGTAAGTTATTTTTAATCTTTAAATTTTGTGAATAAATTTGAATAAAATAAATTTAAATTTACAATAATTAATTGTATTATTATATGGGAAATAATATTAGGTAATTGATTGTTGGGAAATTAATTATTTTATTTTAAATAATTCATTAAATTTATATATTAAATAGGAAAAAAATTGTTAGTTTAATATTAGACAGTTTTATAGATAAAAAATTAAATAGAAAGTGTGATTATAAAATTTGCATGAATGAGCTAAAAATTGTTGATCTAAGATTAAATAGTTTTATAGATAGAAAGTTAAATGAAAAGTGTCATTATAGAATAGAAAGATAAGAAGAAAATGGAATAAAAAATTTCAAAGCCATAAAAATTTGATAAAAACTTAGAATAATTTTTTAAAATATTAATATTTTTATGAAGAAATGAGTAGAGAATGAAATGGCTTTCAAAGCAGGGAAGAAAGGAGTTGTAAAAACTATTAAATGTGAAGGCAGCTGAAGAAATAACTGTTTTGCCATGCAAATGGTTTTTATCATAAAAAACTTGGAATATGAACGAAAAATTAATTATTTTCTATAAAATTTTAACCCTTATTTTATTAAATAATAATACAAATTTGATGCCTCTAAATGTTGAAATCCATTAGTAGAAAAAAAAATTAATATATTAAAATTAGAATTATCTTTCAACAATGAACAAATTCATGGAAAAGATTTTCCTCCTATTTATAAATGGATACAAAGCAAGCCATGCATGGAATCATTTAAAACATTAAAAAATATTGTACATTACAATTCATATTGTCCTTTCATACAAAACATTTTCCCAAATCTTTACACAATATCTTACACTACACCTTTTCAATATTAACAAACTGAACGAAACACCACCCACACCCACACCTATTCCACATTGTATAGATTTCTCCATCCATAATGGTATGTCTTCAGTGATATGTGAAACAATGTTTTTACCAATACCATCTATATCTCATATCTTTACAAAACAAGAATAGGGCAAGCTAGGTTTTTCATTTATTTTCGTTATGCCCTCCCAATTTCTGGTCGTCCTAGAAAGAAACAAAAGAATAAAAAACTGTGAAGTTCATACCATCCTCATGTGGTAGTCGTTTTAGAGGGCAATATTGATCACAACAAAAGTGTCTTTCCAACGTTGAGATTTGACAGCCAAAAAATGATTTAATATTTATAAAACCATTTTTTTTTATAATTTTTGAATTCAAAATCTATATCCATTTGTGGTTATGTAAAATACAGTTTGGCAAATTCAAAATCTAAGTATTGTTATAACAAATAATGGTTTATTTAGAAAAAACATATATATAATTAATATCATTTTTTTATTTTATTCTTAAAATCTCTATTATATATATAATTTTTAGTTATTCTAAATTTTTTAAGAGAAATATGATACATATTTTATTAAAAAAGGGTGGTATAAGAGCACACCTCGAGCCAAGGTAAAATAAATAATAAATTGAGGTAAAATCCAAGGATAAACAAGAGTCGAGGCTCAAGGTCAAAAGTATAAAATTATATCATAGTGATATAACCAACTTTTTAACCCTAAAATGTACTTCTAAAGTGATCTTATCGTTAACCTCAAATTTTGCATTAAAGAGGTATATAGAAATGAAATGGTACAAGGGTAATAATTAGATCTATTGCAAATCAATTAGATGTTAAAATTCAAATATAAGCATACACTAAATTCATTATGCTAAGACTATATCCAAATATGGAAAGTATAACTATGTTCGATATAGAAATCACAAATAAATGATGTACTTCTACGTATAAAGCAGGATGGAAGGAGATTCTTGAATAATCATTAGATTTTGTCTTTGACAATTCTGGTGATCTAGATAATAATGCCAATCTGGGATGGTTGCATCGATACTACCATCTAATTTGATGCTAGTGTACTCTACAAAATATCTAATGAAATAAGATGTAAGCACTAGGATGCTTCTGGGTTTTTTCTTTGCCTTCACCTTGATACATTCCAATCTAGGTCAGGGACTATCTCTTTTTGTGCAATGATAAAACCCTAGTTCTCCATCTTCATTGTGACTTTGGGGAAAAATGGTTAGTGGGCACATAGTGTCGAGCTAATCCCAAAGATTCTACTGTAAGAGGGCATTTCTTACATAGTCAATACTCCATAAGAGGGCCTCATACTCATGTAGTTTTCCCCTAGGTGTTGGCTTGTGTGTCAATCATACAATATGTGCAAAGAAAGTATAATAATGACTTAGCTTGTAACTTGACAAATTGGACTCATGGGCTACTACTTTAGTACTTCATCCCTGTAGATGTGAGTCCTTATACCTGGTATGGAAATAGCGATAAATATGGAAGTTTTTTTCAATTAATTCTCTTTGAATGCTCTTTTGTCTGAATGTTAGGTGTTTCTAGGTATTGTTAGGGGTGAGGAATGAATGAGGGTTAATCTTGTATTTATATTAATTTCTTTAGAGTAATAACTCACATTAATGCACTTAGGTTGGCCATTGGGATACATTTCATTTTCAAATTAAATGACTTTAGGGCATTAGACACTTGCATCGGGATTAGACAACAACATTGATGCTATTGTCTGTCTCAGACATTAGTGTCTAAGGAGTAGAAAAATAGGTATAGGTTCAAAAATTGTAGAGATGGAAGATAAGTACATTTTAACTATTCTAGGTAAGATAGAAGACATGGTCCATCAATATAAGACTGGTTGGACTAAGAGATATAAGCCAAGGGGAGCAAATATAGTGTAAAGATGAGACTTGCTGAAGTAGAAAAAGGTAAAGAACTGAAATGAACAACCATCATTTGAGTTTGCTAAGTGTACAAGACTGAGATGTTATATAATCATAAAATATCATCTCCATTCTCCCCTTTAATATAGTAACAAAATTACTAGTTTAAAGGAAATGAATGCATACCTAGGTCTGTATGCACACCTTGTCTTTACGTGTGTCTAACTTGAATGCTTTGCTATTGTGACCTACAACCAAGAGCATGCTACAATATAAAATCACTAAATATAATCTTGGTTTAAAGTACTTGAAATTGATTGAAATTGAAAGAGTAAGATTTAGGAGTACAATTGTGTGTTGATGTAACCACCTTACCTATTGCCAAGTTGTTTTGAAATATATGTATCATTGTAAGGCTCTAAAACTGAGATTAAGACAAATATAGATAAATCTTTAAAGTGCATATATCCAAAGAGATAATGAGAGATAGAGATATTAGAAGACATATGCCCCCTACCTTGGAGCAAAAGTGAGTTGCCACATGACAGTTGAGATTAGCCCAACTATGCAACTCAATGATACTTATAACTTGGTGAAATTAGATGATCAAGTCCAAATTGAAAACTTGATAATATTTAGTGATTTGATCACCTCATCCATAATAAAAATCAAACCAACTACTGTTGTAGATTGACTCAATAAAAGTCCATAAAAGTTTGCAGGGTATCAATAAAAAAAATTCATGATATGATAATAGTCCATAAAAGAGTTTTGTAATTTGAAACTAATTTTTATTTTTATAATATTAGGCACATGTTGCATAACACATACACCTTATATATGTATCTTATTGAAACTATGTAAACAATAGTACCAATGTATAAAATTATGTCACAACTATGAATTTGAATCATATAATGTATGATTTGGCTAATTTGGATAATTGTGTAAGTGTGGATAACATACTTCCAAAGCATTCCCCCAATATATATGGAGAAATCTAAAAATTGATATAAGTACCACTCTAGAAGACATATTTTTAAAACATGCCCTGACTATAATATGAAGATGTTGAATACTGAATATATGTGGAGAACATGCTTCCAAAGCATGCTCCCATTGAATCTAATAATTATGAATGTGTGGAAGCCATGACCATATGACATGCCCCAACTAAATCTAAAAACTGATAAAAGTAGCACATGTTGAATGAGTGCAGAGAACATGCTTCCAAAGCATGCCCCCACTAAATCTAGAAGTTATGTTAAGTGTGGAAAACATGACTTTATGTCATACCCCTACTAATATGCCCTCCCTTTGATGTGAGGTAAAGATAAGAACTGGTATTTACCTCACCTCAAAATCATAAGATAATTGTATAATTTGTGAATGTACCCATGTAACATATAAAAGGAACATGTTTAGGTAGATATAACATTGAAGCGCATAGAATCAATGTGATCACATATAAGCCTAAGATGCATTATAAAGATTATGACAATGTGTAGATAGTAAAATTACAAGCTCAACAAAAAAATAAGCACACATATAAGAGCACTCAAAATCAAGTCAAAAAGCAATGGTCCTGGAAGGATATCAAAAATAAAGGGAATGCTTAAATGCCACACAATCGAAGGGACATGACTTAGTCAAATGTTCATAAAGGTGAAAATGACATATTAAAATGTCCATACAATAAATAATGACATATGCCGATGTCAATGAAAGTATACACATGTGTAGGGGCCACAAGCAAAGGAGTATATTCAAATGCTCAAACAAGAAATATAATAGAAAGATAAAATACTCAAGGAAGTGCATAAATAACTGACATAAACATGCCATAATAACCCATGGATCTAATGTGTTGATGTAGTGGATTGCACCCTGGACAGGAGGCTGAGTTCCTGCCTTCCACACGTCAAAATGAAAACTCCCCTCTTGCCTATGGCCCTGGCAAAACTAGGGGGAGAGTCTCTAGGCAAGGGCTAGCTCCCTTTGATGTATCTTTTAGGTCCTAGATTTCCTACTGCTAAAAAATAAATGAAAAAGGGGGGGGGTTGAAAAGGGAGACGGATGTTGAAAATAGAACCTAAACCTAAACTAAAAAGGTGATACACCAAAAAAAGTTGATGCACTCAGCTGGAACATACACTTCTCACCAAGAACAAGCTCCCATACACTTCATTTGACATGAGAAATCTTTCTGCATCAGTGAGCTAGGGGTCTATGAAGATACAGGGAGGAAGAACTACCAGAGGTGTTCTAAGACACTCTATGGCAGTGTGTTCACATGTGCCTATATTCTTGCCGGAGACACTTCTGGCAGACCTAAAAAAGAAGAATCCTCACAATGCACTAGACATGCTGAAATCATCTTGCGAAAGCATAAAGGAAAATGACTTAACACAGAACAAAGGCATAGACACATACGAAAGTGCAAGCTCAAATAGAGGTAAAAATGCTATGTCTTGATTCAAGGTAAAATCTGGCAGAGCTCCACCTTACAAGCCCAAGAGATTTTTGAGCAAAGTTTTGCCTTACAGGCTAAGAGGATCCCTTTCTCAAAATGAGAAGTTTACAATATATAGAAAGAGGAGAAGAAGTAAAGACGCTTTCTGGAAAAGACTTTGGCACCCTTCTTACAAGTGGCCCATGTGCGTTGAGAGCATTGGGAAGAGGAAGCTGCTTGATAGATAATGTTGTGTCAACTCCTGCTTTGACTTTGGTGTTCAAACATTAATGTGAAAGTATGGGCCATGCCTCTTTTCTGCAAACAGATTGCTTCCTTTCAGATATTCACACAATTTGTCTACTCATAAATGTAAAGTGGAGAAAATAAGTTGCGCTGCTTATTGTTTGCACCATTTGATGACCACTTGGCAAGCACTGTTTCAATTGTAGGAGTAAATCCTTGAGTCGACACCTCTCTTTGCCACCTGGACTGTTTGTCCATTTTTGCACTTTGTCTCTTCTTGGTTTGTCTTCTCTGTCTCTTTCAGCCCTCGAGGCTATCTTTTTGGTGGGTCACTGAGTTTAATCGCGGCTTATCCTTAAGCCTTTTCAAAATCAACAGCTATCTCACTACCTTAAATTTGATGTCTGCGCACCCATCATTGGGCATTTGAACTTCCAACGACTAGTTCATCGTGCTCAATTTTGATGTCTTCGAGCCCGTCACCCCTTGGAATTTCTTTAGTCTTTTCCTTTCCTTTGACTTTTTGCTCTGGTCGGGCTTTTCTTTCAGCCATTTTTCCTACAAACAAAATGTCTACAAGAATTGTCTCGCTTGCTTCCTTTCCTTCAGAGTTTTCTCTCGTGGCGGCTTTTCCCAAATTTATTTGAATTTTTTGTCCAAATAAATTCCTTCAGACAAAAGTCTGAAAGAAATCACTTTGTCTTTGCCTTAAGTCCTTTTTCTTGAGATTTTGTCGTTCGTGGCCTTTCCAAATTTCTTCAAACTTTTTGTCCGAAGGAATTCCTTCAGACAAAAGTCTGAAGGAATTATGTCCTTGTCTTTTCCTTCAACTACCTTCAAAAAGTGCCCTTTGAAAATGTTCCCTACCCTCTGTAAGGGCACTTGATTCTGGAATTTCCCTCCGCAAGGGCACTTGAATGGTTCCTTTTGTGCCTAAGTGTCGGGAACTCGTCTCTGCCTATAGAGTCTGTAGAAACACATGCAGAGTCCGTAGAAATTTCCTGCAGAGTCTGTAGAAATTTACTACAGAGTCTGTAGAAACTTCTTGCAGACGTCGTAGAAAATCTGATAGAGTCCTTAGAAACAAGACTTGTGCAAAATCAAAAAATGTACTAGCTCAGAACAACAGGGGAAAAAAGGGGGGACCGATTTTGGCATGCAAGACAAAATGGTCAACACAATGTATTAGGGAAAAATATTAATTATATAAAAATCAATTACCCTGTATAAGATATTATCATGAATAAAGGCATGTGTAAGTACATATGTAAGCTAAAACATGATAATATAGAGTGACCATCAAATAATATAGCCTATGTGTACCAAGATCAAAGAAGTGGATGCCCTCAATGTCTATATGACATGATTAGAGGGAAAGCCCAACATCTGAAATAGGAATGTATCATGCATATATGTATACTTGTATCACACTCAAGTATAAGTGTGACACACATGTTTAAGTAGGAGTAACTGATTATGCCATATATCAACATGAAACTAACAAATAGATGCCAAGGAACCAATATAACATATAGGTGGAAAAAGTATTTTTTTTGGATTTTTTAAATATTTTATTTTATTTTGGTATTTTTGAACTTTTAGAAGAGGTAAGCTTATCCTATGATGCTATATGTTGGTCTCAACAAGTGACTCACCCTCAGAAGATGCTCATTAGATTGAACATTCTAAAAGAAGTACCTCAAGATCAAACCTAGTAGGATGGAATCCCCTTATTTTTAGGGTCTACTTGTGATCCAAAGGCCAAGATTTTATCCAACAAACATAGCATGGGTAGAAAAATAAATTATTCCACTAGAAGCTCACATTGGATGATTGATAACTAGTTATCTGCGTTTGATTCCTACTTAATTCAACTAATGAAGCCATACTTTTAGTTTCACTGTAATTCATTTCAATCCTACACTAAGGGAAAGGTCTTGTGAAAAAAAAGGAAAAGGAGACGGGAATAAAATAAATGGGTTATCTTTGATCACATAAGCCATCAGAGTACTTTGAGCTACAAATAGACTTGGCTATAATTATACCACTATGTGCCTGATCTAGCTATTGCACAAACTCAAGACACAGTGCATGTAAGTTCCTAAGGGGACATTATGAACACCATTAGTTCATCCAACCTATTAATAAGGATGTCAATAACCTAAAGCTATTTCACATATTGGTCATATGATAACTCTTTGATAACCAAAGCTAGGCATTACAGAGTGAATAAAACTAGCTATGAGCAAAATATAATTCAGGCATTCATATATATAGGATAGTCATTCATCTGCTAAGCTATTGAAAAGAAGAAAAACTCATAACTTGTAGCTATTTCACTCCATGTCTGTTTAAAATTTTAGATAAAATAGGAATAACTCAAATAGACCTATTTAATCAGCTATTGCATAAGTAAACTGAGACTATCTTGATGTAATAAAATGTCATTTATAGTTATTAGCACTTAATGACAAGAAAAAATCAAAGACATGAAGACTTGAATTGAATATAACATTATAGATAGACTAAATAATAACTCAAACTATGTATTCGGCATCTAATAGGGTGTCTATTAGAATTGTCCTCTTTAGTCAAGCAAATTAGGTAACTAACAATGAAAGAATGGCTAGTGCATTCCATGCCAATTCCAACAAAGCTTCACCACTTAGAATATCCTCTTTTCCCCCTTATTTAATACATAAAAAAGATCAACTTAAATAGACCCAATCTAAGTCATTGACATTAATTACATTCAGCTTCAGGTAGTTGGAAAAATCAGATTTTAAACTACAACTCCAAGGCTACCCTTTGGTACAAAATCTAATCCAATCAGTTTGTAATTACTTTAGTTAGTTCAGACATGACATTCTCCTTCATCTGGAAGTAATTTTTAGTTTAATGTCATCTCCAAATCTTGTCTCCATGAAACTCTACACAGTCATTCAATTTATCCTAATGCTAGTGCCTTCTCTCTCTACCACTTGGATTCTCCATAAACTTGCCATGTTCTTAAATGGATTGAATAATCATTATGAAGATACTTGTAGTATCCTCATGCCTTGAACTTTGAAGAAAATCTAAATCGGTGTTCATTTTCTAGGAACAAAGAAGCAGTTGAAATTGCATCAGGACTACTAGCCGCCCATGCTTCTATTCCTATTTAAGGTTGAGTTTATTTTTTATGCTCTTCACATAATTGAATTATGAAAAACATGCTAATTATTATAATCTTATTCATGATTTAGTTAATCTCTAATTTTATTCTACAAATTAGATTGAATGCACAATCTATTTTGGGCTTTCAACGGTTTTAATGGTCAGACATGTTATCAGTTTTATGTTCATGCCTTGTTGGCTGCACTATTAGTATGTTATTTATTTTGAGAGGGTCTTTACCATGTGATTTTTCCTTTGCCATGTGATTGGGTTTATTTTTGTGGGTCCCATTTTTATACTTGAAACTTGTCATCATCCGTGGGTTTTAGTTTCGTTGCTCACTTTTGTTGTTCCATGGCTATGTGGCCTCTCCTCACTCTCATTAAGTTCTAGAAAACTAGGATACTTATAGTTCAGACAATAGACTAACAGAGCCACATAGTGCTTGTTGATTGGTTCCTATCCTTTATAAAATTTTCATGATTCTACCACAAAACTCTTTCTCATTCTCTCACTGCTTAGCTTGAGCCTATATGCTATACTGATTATTTCAACCATGACATAGTGAGATCATGCCATGAAACACAATCCCACTCACCTAGATCTATATTAGGCTTAAAATTTTCATGGACCACCCCAGGATAATAGGGTAGCATGATTTCACCATGAGGTGTCATCTTGCTCACCCGCTTGCCTAGGGCTCTGACATCATTTCTAGGTTATATGAGATTTTTTAGGAGAACAGGGTAGTATGGACATCTCCACGATAGTAGAGCAATGATATTTCATCATATGGTGTCATCTTGATTTCCCACTAGCTCAGATCTTTGCTAACATGGAGACCCATCAGACAAACTCTCAAAAATAGACTGTGTCTTTTAAAGTAGCAAAAAAGTGTCACATGTCCCTAAGAAAATTTTGTGAAATTGACCTAGTGTCGAAAGTCTTTTGGGTGAGGCCCAAAAGTGTTGAGATCCATGGAAGTCACCTTGTGGTGCTAGGACAAAATCAAGCACATGTGAGAACAATATAAAAGACAATCAACAATTTCAAATTAGAAACCAATGGCTAAGCATTTAAAAATAAACAACTAGGATAATTTGAATTCAAATGGCCACAAAAGTGCAAAATAAAATGACCATGAATAAATCCAAAAAATGACTAAGTGAAAAAGAAGCCATAAAAACTCAAAAAAATTAGATAATTTGCAAAAATCTAAGGCAAAATAGGTTAAAAGGAAGATATAAAATGTATTTAAAAAAACTAGCAAACAAAATCAATTAAGACATAGTAGATTCATACACATTCAGATTTTTAGCTTAATGCAACCTAGATGCAAATTAGACAAGCAACCATAATGGACTCTCTAAAGTATAAGATCAGACTCTAAAGTAAAAAGAGGGTCCATATTTTTATCTTGAAAAAATGGGGCATGTTGGATCCCAACACCATCCATTGGATGATCATAGATATCTCCCCACTTTAAACCTTACAACCTTAAGTTGGATTTTTCACATTGTTTGCATCATGATTGGATTGGTTGAAAAGGTATATGGCATGTTCCTCTTCACATTTTTCATGTGTAGTATTAGAATTAATGTTATCATTTGAGATATGTATTAATTTACCTTCATGGGGAAAATAGATACCTTGCTAATTTGATCAATTTTTACTTCCATATAGTATAGCCAAAGAGTTTATAATGTAAGTTCATATAAAGATGTGGTAGGCGTAACCCAAACTTGTGTTTTAATTACTTTAGGACCAAAATCAATTGGTATTAAAATGTTTCCCAAGGATCCCTTCTAAGTGACCTTATTTTGCATGTCTTACAAATCAAAATCAAGATACTAAAAATACTTTATATGGTAAGTGGTTTTTGTTTATGTAGGACCAATATTGTTATATGAATAATAAGCACCACTCATGTATAATGTAATCATTAAATATTGTTAGAATAGATGATTTTTGGGTGGTTTTGAACCTAATACCCTTGGAATATCCTAAAATGTAAACTTTTTGTCATGGATAAGATCTTGGATCTTGTGTTGCAAGGCAAAGCAATGATTCATAGAATGTCCATGTCCCTGATGATAGTGATAATAAACATTCACATCATATTCTATGGATATAGGTCAACTCATATCAACCTCAATATAATTAAGGAAGAGATATAAACTAGTACTCTAATAACCATTGGAGTAATGGATTTAGAGACTTAGGTAAACTTGTAAATTATCTCCTTGGTACATTGGATAAGACAAGTAGATTAGGTTTTTATACTAGTGTATCAACTTTGGACTCTTATTCAGAGTATTATGGTTTAGGATTATTTATTTGTTGTACCATTGCATAGTGTTTGAAAGGATTAGTATCAGTTGGGCATGTGTAAAGGATTCATTGATGACAAAATTTTCAGCATCTATGCAATGTAGAGGGAATCACATACATTGTATGTATCCAAGGATGTCCCAATAAAATGTTATAGTTCAAATTATTTAGCATAATTTGGCATAAAATGGGAAAGGTACATTAACCCATGGTAATATTTAATGTAATTTGACCAACCAGAGGGATTTGTGAATTTTCAAACCTTTTTATTTGCATATCTATTTTTTGAATAAGGTCTGGGTTAACACCCATGGTCGTTACAAATTGTATGCTAAAAATATTTAGGATTGATCCATTGTAAACAAACACTCTTTTGATACATTTAATTTGTATTGTCACTTGTATGAACAAAGGAAAACTTTGATCAATAATATCTTTGGATGGTAAATCTTTTATATCAAAGGTGATGAGTTTGTTATAATTCTTAATATATTTCATAATATTCATAACATAATCAAACACAATATCACTTTAAACTTGTGTCTCATGCAATGCCTCATATAAGATATCCTTATAGACATTAGATTACTTTAGAAGCTCAAGGATTGAAATTTTTGCATATATATTGCTCAATTTGTCTATAATATCATATCCCTTAGATTTTGGTTCTGTAGCTTTTCAAAAAGAATTTTGAAGAGAGATCAAGTGAAGCTTGCTATTTAAAACCTTTTTATTATAAACATTAGAACAAGAAGTAGCGTGTAGGAACACAGGTTTTGAATCCCTTATAGATCAAAATGATTTAATCAGGCATGAAATATAACAAGTAAGAACCATTTTAAGGAATTGGACCATGAAATAATTTACAAAAATGTTCATGGCAAACATGATTGCAAATTTATAGCAATCAGGGAATAGTAATAGAAAAATAAGAAAACCCTAAGTGATATAGGGTTTAATGTTCAAATATTGGGTTTAACAAATGTTTAACCATAAATTTTGATCTAAGGTGATCTTATCTTTAAACCTATATTTTGTATTAAAGGGGCATACATAAATGAAATGACACAAGGATGATAATCAAATCTATAATAACCCAATTAGTTGCTAAATATCAGATATAAGCATGTACACTAAATTTATTATTCTAAGATAGTATAAATATGGAAAGTAAAACTATGATAGATATATAAATGATAAAGAAGTGATGTAGTTATCTTGATCTAATGTTAATTTAGTTTTGCATATGGAATAGGAAGAAAATAGGCTAGAAAGATATTATAGAATGGTCATCAGATTCTATATCTAACACTTCTAGCACTCTGGATAGTAATATCATCTTAGGATAGTTGCATATATGCTAATTTATGGGTTTGATGCTAGTGTCCTATACTACATGCTAAAATGATATGCAACCACCTAGATGATTTTAGGTTTTACTTCACCTTCATCCTGATGCATTTTGATCTACGTCATGGACTGTCACTCCTTGTGAAATGGTAAAAACCCAGTTCTCCTTTTTCATTGTGACCTTAAATAAAAATGGGTTAGTGGGAACATGGTGTCAAGCTAACCCAAAAGACCCCACTATCAGAGGGTGCTACTTACATAGCCAATACTCTAAAAGAGAGCTTCATACTAATATATTTCTCCCATATGTGTTGGTTTGTGTGTGAATTATAAAATATGTGCAAAATAAGTACACCATTTACCTACCTTGTAACTTGAAAAATCAGGATCTTGGGCTACTCCTTTAGTAATTCAGACCTGTATATGTGCAGTCTATATGATTGGTATGAAAATGGAAATAAATATGGTAGATTTATTTAACTGAATGCTCTTTTGTTCAAATGCTAGGTGTTTCTAGGTATTGCTAGGGGTGAAGAATAAATATGAGCTGATCTTGTATTTATATCAATCTCTTTGGAGTAATAACTCACATTAAAGAACTTAGGCTAACTATTGGGATACGCTTCATTTGTAAACTAGATGACATTAGGGCACTATACACTTGCATTAAGACTAGATAATGGTGTCAATGCTACTATTTTCATGTATGTTAGTGTCCAAGGAGAAAAAAAATAGGTACAAGTTTAGAACTTATAAATATGGAAGATAAATATATTTAAAGCATTATGGGCAAGATATAAGACATTGGTCATCAACATAAGACTAGTCAGACTAAGAGATATAGGCCAAAGAATAAAAATATAGAGCATATGTGAGATTGTAGAAGTGGGAAAAGGTAAAGAACTGAGAGGAACAATCAAATTCTAAGTTTACCAAGTGTACTAAGATTGAGGTGCTATAAATCATAAAATATCATCTATGACAACATATTTAACTAAAAATAATAACCCTAAGCCATAAGTGCCACCAACCCCATAGAAGGAGGAGGAGGTGGCAAACTATTTGGCTTATATTGTTCTTTATTTTATTCCTTAATTTCATCATTTGATGAATCAGGGGTGAAATTAAAGGTGTTAATATAGGAAGATTCCCTCGACCATCTCCTCTTGGAGGTAGAAACCCATAACATATATAGCTAGCCTATGGTGAGCACCACCTCCATGACCCCCCAAGGGAAAAAATAATCAATGGGGAGGGGGTGGAAAAGGTATAACGACTCCATGCTATATGATGGCCTTTTCTATGACCATGTCTCCCCTATCCCTTATTTGGACGTCTTGTTGTTGTGCATTCGAGGAAATTCTATTATCAATGTAGAGGGAATGGACCAAGTGGAAAATGATCACTCAAAGGTATTCCACATCTAGCGCTACCATTTTTTTCTTGTATCGCTATTTTTAGCATGACATTAGACAAGATAGTGATTATGTTATTAGTATATATTTTTTTTATCAAGATGCTCTTTGTTTTAGATTAAGGTAAAAATAGGTTTTGAAGGGGCCCCGAAACCCTATACAGGCCAAGAAATATAAAACATTACAATCCGCCCATGAAGGCGAACCCACTGAAAAATAGTAACAAAACCAGGTTTTACAAGGACCTAAAACCTCACCAAAACCAGGTTTAATAACCTGAAATCATGCTCAAAAGATATATCAATAGCAACAAGGAAAAACTGTGACAAAAAAACCACAGAATACCTTAGGTTTCTCTGTCACCAAGAAAGAAGAAAACACCGTCAGATCCAGCATTAATGACAACCAAATCCGGGTTCGATCCATCGAACCCTAAAAAAGTACTGCCCATAAAAACAATAGCATAAACCACGAAACAAGCCCCAAAACCAGCACCACCTATGCTCAATCCGTCCACCCGATCAGCTACCCAAACACCCCCTCAACAGAGGTAACGCCGCCATGGCAATCGAATCGTCGAAGAAAACCCCAACGTCTGGAAGCACCTCAAAATGAGCAACGACCCCAGTAGACATGATATGAAAGTGAATAAGGTGGCCGCATGGGTTTGGGCTTGGATCAGTACAACGGCCATAAAATATCACTTTGTGCAGCTCTCCCATAGGGGCTTCCCCCCACAAAACCACCCCCCGAACCCGTAGCCACCACTGCCCAACCCTTCAACCCTGAAGTCTGCAAAGATCATCCCCTTCACCCAGAGGAATCATCACCATGGCATACAAAATCTCTCTACAAAAACATTGATCTGCTCAGACCAGGGTAAAGGTCAGCACAGTGGCCGCAAGATAGAAATTTGAGGTAAAAAAACAAAACTGCACAATAAAAATAGGACTTTCAGCGCCGCGCCCTAGCACCATGGATCCCACCAAACCTAGCAGAGATCTGGTCTCCAATGAGCAAGGAAGAAGTAGCAAGGGTTAGGGTTTCAGTGCAGCCACAACCGCATCCGCGCTCCCCTTCCCCCCACGTCCACCCCTTATGAAGATGCTCTTTGTTAATTATAACATGCTTTATATCTTTCCAAAATAAGAAGAAAATTTCAATTCAAAAGATATGTCAAATCTGCATGAATATTATAAGGATCAAAGCAAAGTCCTTCAATACAATTATGAATTTTACGAGGAATACAAATTGGTCATTTTATTATTGTAACCACCAATGTGTATTGTTATTTTTTTAATTGTATAATAGTGATAATTTTGTTTCTTTCCTCAAGAAAGAAAAAAATAAAAAAGGTTTCGTATAAATACCAAATTTATATAAACACACTCATAATTATGCGAATAGATCTTTGTAGGAAGATAAATTTATGTTGGGAAGGATAACATAGGAGGAGTCTCCTTCTAAGGCATAATATTGTGTATATCTCTACAAATAATTATAAATGATTTCTAGATATTTTTCCAATTATCTCATGTTTTTCCCCATAATTAAAATATTAGTTATATTTCAGATGTACTAATACTCCGTTGAACAATATTCTCAAAATAGAAAACATTACGATCAATTATCACATGAGGCTAGAGTATATTTACCAAAACATGGATAGTAAATACATGAATATGGTGCACTATAAAATACGCATTTCCTAATGGAACAAGGAATAAATCCACTTTGGCACCTACTACCACCAAATCATCATATTCCTAGGTTAAGCTAGTGTTCATTGTTGCATTAGGAGTTGTCAAACTAGGTGATGAGGCATGACTGTTTTGTATCCATTGAGCAAAGATAGGTTGTAATTGTATAATAGTTTCTTAAAACATATCTTGAGGATGTTATAAAGCACTCATAGTATCATTATGAATATACAGACCAAAATTATGAAAACCTAAGAATATACATGCCCAGTTGAGGTGTGATACAATTGCATCAAAATGTCTCAGAACATGATCTACAAGATTTTTGTATTGAGTAGTTAGATCATAGTCTCTTACCATGAAAATAAACTCATATGTAGCAATGCCAACTATGAGAAATCCACCAATTCACATATGACATGTGAAAAAAGAGAGTTGGGTACTATAGTAAATAGTTAGATATGAATAGAGGGGGAATACAATACATGTGGTGAGATATGCCAATAGTTAAAGATCCTAACATAGATAGGTTAAGAGATAATTGAACATTCAATGAGGCAGTTAAAATCTCATAAAGACCTCTATGACCCTCCTCTGTAAATAGACCTCTACGAGCTTCCAAAATTTCCTTGACAATTGGTCCTATACATATGACACATAATCATAAACAAAATTTCAATAGTTAATGATGATGTGAAATAATAGTCAGCCATAGGCCCCCCATCACTAAATTGAGTCTTCCAAAAAATGTCAAAAAATCTAAATATTTTATCCAATTTAGGGTGAAAAATGGGGTCAATCCTTCAACAAAACTGAGTAAAATTGAGCTAAAACATTGTGATTTGAAATAAATTAATGAGGAAGTGGTATCTTGTTAGGGTCCACTCCAGCATTTAGGACTTGGTTAATTGGTAAAAAAATGTGTACTTATTGTCCTTCCCAACCTAGAGACCCAAGTCTTAGTAAGCCTATTAAATGGTGGTTCACATGGATTCTACATCTTAGAACTAGGCCAATTTTAGATCAGCTTTTTGATAATGGAACCAACCAACAGAAAAAATTAATGTTGCAAATATCAATGCACCAATTATCATGCAATAAAGTTGTAATTCACTAGTGATTTTGAATGCTCACCAAATTTGGAAGAACCTGACTAGAGGTTATTTGTATTCCTTGAAAACCTTCACCTACATCTCAATTCAAAATTTCTTGACCTAATATTGGTAAAACTACTTGAGCACTACGTTATATGTGAGGAGGATCACCTAACCATGCTTCATAATTAGGGAAACAATCATTGTGAAAGTACATCCCATTTAGCCATATAAATATGATGGCTAGTTGACCAAAATTAGTACTAAATACTTTACGATATATCTTTTCCAAATCATTGGTATGGCTATCAACTATGGGTTCAAAATCCAAGGGGTAGTATTAGGTCCGTTAGTTAGTATCTTTGAGAAATGACTGGGTTTAGTCCATTTTTCAAAAGATGTTTTAATAGGATCCCTCTCCACCATGATCTTTACTTCCGGTTCTAGTGATTGAATGATCATTGAGTTATCCTCTTTCTAGATGAAACATGATTAAAAACACTCTAACAAGAAGGAATTATTAAACGAAGCATATATGTTCCCAACTTGTTCCTCTCTTTATTTCTCAATGGATGATTGGAACAAACTATGATACATAAGTGAACATGAGGTAGGTGTTCAAATTTATTATGACATATACCATAGGTGCTCAATGGGCCATTACAATATGGGAAACATCTTTCCCACCTAGTGGGAAAAAATATTTTTCAATGTAATGTGTAATATCAATATCATTATCTTCATATCCAGTTTGTTTATTTAGCCATATATTGGGATCCTGTATGTCCCAAATAACATTTTTAAATCACAAAAACTTTGAATTATTTGTGGATAAATATCAAAGGACCCTTAATAGATTAAATCTTTGGATGGGATTTACTCCTATTAAAAATATGCCTTTCATTAACAATCCATAGAAGGTATTATTTATTTTATTGTCAATATATTTTGTCTAAAATGACAATGCAATAAGATGAGTTAATTCGATCAAATAATATGAAACATTGACTTCTCTTGGATGGATAAAATATCTAATATCATAATCCATATAATTTGCTAGTATGGCAATAGAGATATTTTCATTCTACAAAACATCATGTAATCTTTAACCAATTTTGTGCTTCAATATAATTAATTGGATCAAGTGTTATACTTTGTTTCCAATACTCAACAACTTAATTGAACCAAGCCTCTAAAATTTTAGGATCTCCTTATCAAATGGCCTATTTTCCTTCGTTGAGATAGGTCAACTTGGAAAAGTTTTCTTCCCTTAGAACCATACTCAAGAGTTTCCTACCTCATATGACTAAATTTACTATTATTCTTTAGTTCTTTACCCAAAATTAAAAAATAGAAGATAGTTCGTTGAGAATAGGTTTAGGTTAATCAAAAGATTAGAAAGGGTCAATGACATGAGTTTCAAAATTCACTTTCAATAAATGAAAAAGGTTTTATCTTTTATCCCACTCTCATAAAGATGAAGTATAGAAACAAAAAGATCTACTCCAGATTATCTGAATAAAAGGCTTTTCAAATGGTAACTATCTACATTATGTATAAAACTTTCAAATAATGCTTGCCATCTACAACTGGTAAGAGAGTACTTCACATCTTTAAGATCTGATCCTACACTAATGCTTAATAGCCTAATAAATCAACTATATTACATAAGTTGATTCCTTATTTTTATTAATGAACACATTTGATTGTATCAACCTGAAATTTCAATAATTGATCTTTATGGTGCTTTTCCCATTAATTGAATAGTTTCTTAATCTATAGAATATTTAGACTTTATTTATCCATTCGTATTTGGGATCCTATGAGGGATATTACTTAGACTAAAATTGAATATAAGTAACACATATAAAGTATTTGCGGGTAGACTCTGTTATCATTTATTTCCAATACTCAACAACTTAATTGAACCAAGCCTCTAAAATTTTAGGATCTCCTTGTCTAATGGCCTATTTTCCTCCATTGAGATAGGTCAACTTGGAAAAGTTTTCTTCCCTTAGAACCATACTCAAGAGTTTCCTACCTCATATGACTCAATTTACTATTATTCTTTAGTTCTTTACCCAAACTTAAAAAATAGAAGATAGTTTGTTGAGAATAGGTTTACGTTAATCAAAAGATTATAAAGGGTCAATGACATGAGTTTCAAAATTCACTTTCAATAAATGAAAAAGGTTTTATCTTTTATCCCACTCTCATAAAGATGAAGTATAGAAACAAAAATATCTACTCCAGATTATCTGAATAAAAGCCTTTTCAAATGGTAACTATCTACATTATGTATAAAACTTTCAAATAATGCTTGCCATCTACAATTGGTAGGAGAGTACTTCACATCTTTAAGATCTGATCCTACACTAATGCTTTCTAGCCTAATAAATCAACTATATTACATAAGTTTATTCCTTATTTTATCAATAAGAATATTTAATTGTATCAGCTTGAACTTTCAATAATTGATCTTTATTGTGATTTTCCCATCAATTGAATAGTTTTTAATCTATAGAATATTCAGACTCTATTTATCCATTCATACTTGGGATCCTATGAGGGATATTATTTTGACTAAAACTGAATACAATAACACATACAAAGTATTTGTGGGTAGAATTTATAAGACCCCTAACATTCCATGATAACACATTCATGAGGAAGGGTCATCTATTTGAAGCTCTCCCTCTTTGTCTTCAAAATATGCCAATGCCATAAAGCTGTTGTGATAGTGAGGATTTGAATTTATACCTACTATAATGAAACAACATTTGGTTTCATGTTCTTCTCAAGGAGATTCTGCACCCCCGTGAGGTGGGCTATGAGACCACTGGGAGAAGGTGTCATTGATTGAGAGAACCTCAGCCATGGACATCATAGTATTCTGTAAAACCAAAGAAATGATCTACAGGTTGGAAGAAACCAAGATAGTAAGGGAGGGCAACGAAGTCCCTCGAGAGGGTTTAATAGTTAGAGAAGAATCATATCGAGGTGGTGGTTGAGGTGGGCCTTGTGGCTTAGGGCCTGATGACCTTCTAGGGGGCACTGTGGTCCAACCATCACCTTGGTCTATCGATTTGGGATTTTCGATATGAGGAAGCGATTGAGGGGGCTTGGGACAACCCATACAAGAATAATCCTTGATGCAATTTTTTGAAACTTGACAACCTAAGTGTTCAATAGATTGAAATAAACAACATTTTACGACCACTAAGTCTCTCCAAATTAAATCTCTATAAACTCCTTTAATTCCTTTGAGAGATCGACCACCACACAGAACCACTTGTGAGGGCAAAGGGAAAACCATGTATTTGGCTCAGTCATAACAACATGCCCTACAGGGGTGACGATTTAGGGTATGAAAACCCAGAGGTGAATTGGCAGACCAGAAAGCTCAACTTAGCCAAGGACACAAAGGGTGGCATTGTCAGAGACTTTAAAATCATGAGACCAAGGAGAAACAATCATAAGCTAGTTGCGAAGTAACCAAATATTGGACTTTGCAAGGATAAGCTACATCTCGGAAGACTCATTGAAGGTAAAAAGAAAAAACCTTTGATAACGTTTTGGATTCTCAAGACATAGATGCCTAGAGGCTCCTAGTGGTTGCAGAGCCAATTATGGAGGTGGTCCTTTGAGGGGATAAGATTGACAAAATAAATAATAACAGAACAATTTTCATACTATTGACAACATTGTTCAACAATTGTAATAAGAATACTTATCTCTAGAGTGGAGGAGGGATGGAGAGATTACCTCATTGTAGACCTTTGAAACAAACTTTCAAGCTCACTTGGGCACCATTAGCTCTGAATTTTGTATCAACAGATGCAATAGAGCACAGAGAAGCCATGAATAAAAGGTTTGCCCCTCCGAAGGGTGACATGTCGAGCGTAATTAATAAGCTGAAGTGCTAAAAAGTCCTACAAAATAAACAATCTGAATAAAATGAGCAAAAAACTCAAGAAATGTAAACCATGAAACCCTAGCAAAACAATTCCCTCATAATCCAATTCCAAACTTTGCAGATTTAAAAACTCTTTCATTTTCATTAGTAAATGTAATAAATAAAAATCTAACTATAAGTAAATTTAAATTATTGAAATCTCTTCTTCTTACCTTTATAATCTCATCATTTTATTAAGAACAAGTTGAAAAGGTGATTTTAGAGTTTTATCACCTCTTTTAAAAAAAATAAAATTAACCACTGAGTTTCACTCTAAGCTGAGTGCTTCTCAGACTACCTTCCTATTTTATTCCGTCAATGCAATCTCTCATGTGTCCAATCTCCACATGATTTTCAGGTCCTTTCCCTTCTCCTTTTCCACAAAGAGATTAGACTCGGACTATGCCATAAGAAAAATATGCCATTGCCATAGCTATTACGCTATCCAAAATTGATAATCTTGTGCATGCAGGGCCAAATTCAACTGTAAATTCGAGCAATATCACTCTGGAATTAGTCTGTTTTTTTAGGTAAAAGTTGGTTAAGGCACTCCAAACACACCCTCTAAGAAACCAATGCCATGTCCCCTAAAATGTTATGATAAATGTGGTGCTAGCTATGTTTCTGGGAATTATAAATTAGAAACCAGAAATAAAAATGTTAATGAGAAATGTGTGGGAAGAGGTTAGAAGTAAGAAACAAATCTTCATAATTTATGTTAAAATAGTTTAGTATTTGTAATGTATTTTTATTACTATTTATTTCGTTAGGATCGACATTTTTAGTTATACATATTTTTTAGTTTTATAATAAATTTTTTAAATAATAAAATAAAATAAAAAAAATTATAATTGAAAAAATAATTAAAATAGTTTTTTTTATCTTAAATTTTTTGTGAATAAATCTAAGTCAAAATAATTAAATTTTCAACAATTAACTGTACTTTTATAGGGGGGAATAATATTGGGTAAATGATTATTAAGAATTTAATTATATTATTCTAAATAATTCATAAAATTTATATATAAAATAAGGAAAAAATTGTTGGTCTAATATTAAATAGTTTTATAGATAGAAAATTAAATAGGAAGAGTGACTATAAAATTTGTAAATTGAATAGGGAAACAATTATTGATCTAGTTTTATAAACAGAAAATTAAATGAAAAGTGTTATTATAAAATAAAAAGATAAAAAAAAAAAAATGGAATGAAAAGTTTCAAAGTTATAAAATTGTGATAAAAATAAACAATAATTTTTTTAAATATTAATATTTTTATGAAGAAAAAAGTAGAGAATGAAATGACTTTCAAAGTAGGAAAGAAAAGAGTTCTAAAAACTATTAGAGTGTGAAGGCAGCTGGGAAAATGGCTTTTTTGCCACGCAAAAGGTTTTTGCTGTTAAAAACTTGCAATGTGAACCAAAAGTTAAAGTTTTAAAAATATAAGGTGTCAAAATTTATATAATAGTTTTTTTAATATTTATGTTATTTATTGAGAGCTGGATTGTATATGAGATTAATTATTAAAAAATTCAGATATTTAATCAAATATAAATAAATATCTAAAAATGGAATTGTCTTCAACATACTTAAATTGTTTATTATAACATTGAACATAATCTTTGACACATATTTTATTAAAAAATAATAATAATATTAAGTTTGAACCTCCTTTAAATATTGAAGTCTACCATACATAAATTACAGTTGAAAAAAAAAATAAATTCATTACAATTCGAATTATCCTTTAGCGATGGAAAAATTCATACAAAGATTTTTCAAGTAAAACATTAAAAAAAATATTATACATTACAAATTGTCTTTTACCTCTAAAACGAATTCATACAAAACATTTTATGCATGTGCTCAAAAATCTATTTGATTTCTTGAAATGCCAATGATAAACGCCAATAATAATAATTTCTAACAAATACATGACTAATAGAAAACTGAGAAGTTGATGAGTAATCTTTACACAATATCTTCCAACACACCCTGTTAAATATTAACAAACTCACAGACAGGCAACGGTTATTAGAGATCTATTCCACATGGTATGGATTTATCCATCCATAGTGGTATGCATGTCTTGAGAAGTAATATGTGAAACTATATTTTTTACCAATACCATCTATATCTCACGATTAAAGCACCCATAGCTATATGGTAAGAATAGAGCAACCTAGGTTTTTCATTTATTTTCGTTATGCCCTGTGAATTTATAGTTTTGTTAGAAAAAAATAAAAAAATACTAAGTTCATACCATCCTCATGTGCTAGTCCTTTTGGAGAGCAATATTGATCACAATAAAAACGTCTTTCCAACGCTGAGAATTTGTGGTTATGTAAAATACAGTTTGCCAAATTCAAGTACTATTATAAAAATAATGCTTTATTTATAAGCAAATGTTATGATGGTTGGTTTGTTTATATGTGTGTACGTTTTTGACATAATGTTGTTGTTTTGTTTTATTCTTAAAATCTCTATTATATATATAATTTTTAGTTATTTTAAAAAAATTAAGATTTATTTTTATAGATTATAAAATATAAAATTTTTCTTTCACACATATATGCACATTTTTTTTAAGGAAAGAAAATTTTATTATTTAAAAATAATATTTACAATTGATGTTTATTTCATTTGTTATTTTATTATTATTGAAGCATGTATCATATTCTATTAATCAAAGAAACATGATATGTATTCTATCAAAAAAGATGGTATAAGAGCACACCTCGAACCAAGGTAAAAAAACAATAAACAGGGGTAAAATCCAAGAGTAAATAAGCGTCACGATCTAAGGGCAAAAATATAAAATTATATCATAGGGATGTAACCAACTCTTTTTTTTCTAAAATGTAAGTTTAAAGTAATCTTATCGTTAACTCTAAATTTTACATTAAATGAGTATATAGAAATGAAATGGCATAATGTGATAATTAGATCTATTATAAACCAATTAGATGTTAGAACCCATATATAAGCATACACTAAATTTATGATATCAAGATAGTTTAAATATGAAAAGTACAACTATGTTAGATATATAAATGACAAAGAAGTGATGTATTTGGCTTATTCTGTTGCTAATAAAGTTCTGAATTTAGAATATGTAAAAATCAGGGTGGAAGGAGATTCTGGAACAACCATTAGATTTTAGCTTTGACACTTTTGATGCTTTGTATAATAACGTCAATCTGGGATGGTTGGATTGACGCTACCATCTAGTTCAATGCTAGTGTCCTCTACAAAATACCTACTGAAACAAGATGCGAGCACCTAGATACTTCTGGGTTTTGCTTCACTTTCACCCTAATGCATTTCAATCTAGGTAAAGGACTATTTCTCCTTGTGAAAATGTTACATCTTGATTTCTCACTAAGTTAATTTACCTAGTTATCTATGAATTATTGTGGTTGTTAGATTGATTTGTTACTTTTTAACTAAACTATAAGTTATGAGATATTATGGGATAATTGTATGTTACTTGGATTTCACGATTTCATTGCTATGAGTTGGCTATATTATTATTTTTTACATAATGATTATGTTACATTTGTTGATCATAATATATATCATGACGTATCAGGTTAACTATCTACTTGTTGTGAGTTGGATGTAGGAGATTCATCACTTAGAGTATGACAGGGTGAGAGCATCATCATAGACGGTGACATATATAGAGATGGTGAAAGACAATAGAGGAAATGCTAAACCCACACACACACCACATTAGATTTTATATGTTATATGCATTGTGTGTTTGGATTATTGAGTTAGTACATTTTTAAAGTTAATTGTAGTTAAATATTAGATTTTGTGTGTTAGTGATTGATAGTTTAAGTTTCATAAATAATATGAAATAAATATCATATGTATATATTTTACGTAAACTTAGTGCATAATGTTGTAGTATGATTATATAAGGTTACTTTACTTAAATATTTATTTATGATTATAGAAACATAAATCTAGCAGATGATATCTAGTTACTATTATATAGAGACTAAAAAATGTCTTTACAATATTTTAGAACATTAAACTTGCTATTATTGATATTCGAGAACATCAATATATGCCTTGAACTATTAATATAACAAAAGACATAGATAACTTTTATAAAATAGTAATAACATAAACGATTATCTTGTTATGATTAAAATAAATAATTGTCTGTTTTATTATTTTGATATAAGAAGATAATTGACGTTGTGTTAGTCATATTTTCATAAAAAGATAGGAGATAATTACCTTTATTAATTATTTAATGAGGTTAAATTATCCTAAATACTATCCTAAGATCTAATTCTAAGTCTTGTAAACATGCATGGACTACGTTAAGATTAAAAGTATAGTTATCATTTTGTAAAATGATTAAAAGTGGACTTTTGAGTAGAGTATTTGGACATGTAATGTAGATTAACATGCACTGTTTTGAAATGAATATAATAATGATTAAGGAAAGGAGGAAAGTTCAAGTAAAGTGATATTAGGGCTTTCTTAAGTATTGTTAATGGATGTTAATTGGTTTTAGTCACTATTAGAATGCAAAAACATGGATTATGCATGGTGAGTGTGAGTTAGGAGAGATTGCATGCAAAACTTGATGGGTGAGCAGAAGATGATAAGAGGCGAGCTAAGAGGATTAGGGGGACACAGTGAAAAGGAGAAGGAAAGCACATAGTAAGAAAAAAAAAGAATTCAGATTCATTTTTATTTTGGATTGGAAGTGACTTAAAAGGTTAGTGAAGTAATTAATTTCATTTGCTTATAGAATTACTATTTAAGGTTTAGATTATTAGGGTTTTGAAATTATATTAAATCTTGTATTGAGAATACAGGCTGAGCCATCCACAGAAGGAAGCCATATACTTTATAAAAAAAACCTAAGACTTCAAACAAACTTGATTGGGTATTAAACCATTAGTGTAAATTGAGTTAGTTGTTTTGAAAATACAAAGCCCTAGTTTAAATCAAGACCATGGGCAAATGAGATTGCTACATATATGTACAAACTAATTTTTGAAACACTAGAGGTATATACATTTGTGCAATATGCTTGATATAAATATATATTTATATACTCAAAAATATAAAAAATTCCTATTTAGTATATACCTATATACCTATAGGCATTTATTTATAAGGATATATACATGGCTTGAGTGTTATATACGAATTGGGTCTAAGTTAAAAAGGTTTACAAATGGTTTGATTTGAAAGTCTTTATATTGTCGTTAAATTTATATACTTACATAATGGGTATCAAAGTATAGACTATCGACTTGAAATTGAATTGTGTAATTTTTGATAGATAAAACTATGAAAAAATTAGTATATTTATACATATACATGGATTGGGTATTCAGGAAAATATAGACACATGATGTGTGTGTGTGTGTGTGTGTGTGTATAGAGTATAGGTAATTTTGTTGAAGCCATAATTGTAGTTGAAACATTACGAATTGACATATAAATGAATCGTGTAATGTGTCACCAAGTGAGTATACATATATTTCATGGACTGAATGTTTATTATAACTTTAAATAAAGTTCATAAATTCAACGAATGATATTGATTTATAATAATCATTGTGAACACAATATGAAACGAATTGTGTAGTATGGTTACAAACTAGGAACATATAGGAACAAAGTATGTTTCAATAGTAAAATGAAGGGAAGAATATATCATTTATGTGTTACTAGATAGTTGAATTGAGGATAAAGTTTTAGTGTAAACTACCTCTAAATATAGTAAAGAATAAATTCAACTATATAAAGGCATGGACGGATGATTGTGAACAATTTACCTCTTTAGGAATGTTTACAAATTAGTAAGGTCTATTGTGGATGATTTAGAAATAGATTTGAATCATGAGTTTCACTTTGAATCTTAGTAAGAATATAAATCTCTAGTGGATAAACAAAGCAGAGTGTTGATTTTATGTGTATTATATTCTATTTTACAATAATAATTACACAGTTGAGGAAATTATTTATAAAGGAAAAATAGGGTATTAGATTTGGAACGGTTTTGGGTTATAATTGTACCACATCTAATATGAAGTTTATTGTGAATCTAGTTAGGGGATAAAAGAAATACTAAGTCCCTTTTTAGATGTATATGTTTGTTCATAAAAAAATTATTGAATTATATAGTCTTGAAATAAATGGAAAATACCATAGCATGATAGAACAAGGATATATATATATATATATATTATGAAAAGTGTATAAACATATGTTATATATTTATATGTGAACTTAGGTCCACATATGCACATATAGCTTGTATGAATATAATGGATGAGTACCTGTAATTATAGTTTTTAACTAAGAAATGAATTCATAAAAACCTAAAGGATAAGCTACTATAATAAGCCTCCAAAAAGGTATATTATAATGAAAGATTATGATTTTGATTTATATGTTAATTATGTCTTTTAAATCATTATGATTACTATTGTAATTGAGTGGTATGTGCATTATATTATGATAATGTTTATTTTATTTAATTTGCATTTACTTACAGAAATTAGATCATATAGTATGAGTTATATTTTACCCATTTGATAATTAAAATTATTTGTCATGATTATTATTTATGCGATGAATAATAAGAATATAGATTCATTCATATGTTTGACAGACTAAATGTATGTAAAGTGATTACTCTCGTATATATCTTAAGTTATACTTGCTAGTAGGAATTAATCAATATGAATTTATTGGTTATATATATTTTAACTAAATATCACATTGATGGTACTAGCTAAGCAATGAGATGTACATCACTGGCTTACTTAGCACCACCAATGGAAGATGAAGGTAATTCGATCAAATGATGTGTATAAATTTGATTGATTCTAGAGATCAATAGTTATTTGAAAATTTTGGTCAAAGTAATGTTTAGATAGACATTGTCATTTCATATGTATGATTTACATGTTTATATGATATCATGTTAGAATCTAATTTATTTGTGATACACTTCATGTATTATAAATCTTACAACACATCGGTACTAACATGTCTCTCTAGATTCCTGTATTGTCATTATCTACCCATCTATGAAGGCAAGGCCATTCTCTATTTGGGGGATTGTGTAGGGGAACAATGATTTGTGGTTGGTGTTAAAAATCATGTAAATGATGCTCTTCCTCTCCACTGTAGTACTTATTGGAGATAACACTTGAGATTATTAGAGATACTAGAGTTAGAGTGACTCGTGCTTTGTGTAGCATTGTATCTATTACTGTATATATATTGAGGTGTAATGCCTATTAGAAATGTAATTTGATTATTTACTGTACATTGATAATAGTGGCTATATTATTATACTGACTGTTTTTGGATTTTATATAATTACTTTCCTTATGCAATTATGTTATGTTATATATGATGCTAATGATCAATATTATTAATGCTACATGTTTAATTTATGTTTAACTTAGTATGATAAGATCACTAATTAGATTCTTGTGGTGTACTCTAATTAAACAGTAAGTGTTATATATTTTTTTTGATTTTTTAAAATTGCATTATTCTATTAAATCTTTATGGAGATGTTACGTTATGGTATCAGAGTTATGGCTCGAACTCGAGGACTTAATAAGTTCGCTAATATTTTTATCTTTTTTTATTAATAAAAAAAAATGGTGTGAGTAAGAGCATATTGAGAGGGTCATTCAAATGTCAATGAAAATAACCTTCCATTTGATCTTAACCAATTTGTCTTTGATCAAGTAACAAAGTTGGATCAAATTCTTACAACCATGAATGAGACTAGGGATAAAATTCTCTCTAGAACAGAAAATTCATGGACATGAGGAAGAAGCTCATCAGAATGAGATTGAAGAGCATCTTACTGAGCAAGAAACCCCTCAAGAGCATGGACATAAGGAATTTACTCAAGATGCGAGAGCATGTGTAGCTAAAAAATTGGCAAGGGACATGAAAAAGGTGAATCCAACTAAGTTTGACAAAACCATTATGGGAGATAAAAATGAAGCATGGTTAACTAAAATAGATAAGTATTTCGAGATTTGAAACTAATTTAAGGTCACTAAATCTATTTAAGGAGCTTATCAGTTAGATGGAGAAACATCTACGTGATGGGCTAATAAGAAGTTGGAAATGAATCTGAACTCGACCACCACTACTTGGGAGTAGCTTGTGATACTATTCATATTATGGTGGCTTCCAAAACTTTATTTTGATTAAAAACTTATAGATTTTCATAATCTAAAACAATAAGACTTATTGGTAAATGAGTACTAGAAACAGTTCACCAAAATTTTGAAATATGTACCTCAATATTAGGTAGACGAGAGGTTCATAATTAGAAAGTTCATTATGGGATTAAAACTCTAGATTGGTGGAGAGGTGGACATTCATGGACCATTTATAATGGACCAAATCTTTGAGAAAGCAGTCAAGTAGGAGAAAAAGTTGAAATCTCTTGCTCAAGTTAGGGACACGTTTAAGAAAAAGTTTAAAAGTTCTAAGCCAACTTTCAAGAAGAAGAACTAGAAGTAGAGGAGTGAAGACTCTAAGAGTTAGTTCAAGAGTCAAAATATCAAATTTAATAGTGGTTTAGATAATAAGAAACTAGGTAATAGTTCTAAAGGTGGTTTCAAAGGAAACTAACAATCTAATAGGAAGGGACCACTAGGAGGTTTCTTCATCTATAAAGGTGACCATTTTATGTGTGAATGTACTCATGATAAGTTAAGGAACAAAAGTTTTGCCCCTCAACAAGGAAATTTTTAGCAACATATTCATGCAGTAGTTGATAATCAGCAAGCTGAATTTCAAGCTTCATCCATAGAACTATTACGTATTTTGTTTGAACATCCAATTTCTATTTTGATAGTATAGGGGAAATGGAATGTTTTATATCTCCTATAATTATAAATAAATTGTCTATAAAAGCTAGTGTAATGGTAAATATATGGTTGGTACAATATGAGAATGATTCTAAAGTCAACATTGACAAGTTTTTAGTTGAAGCATAAATTAGATTATTGGAATTCATAATGGTTGTAGATATTTATGTAAAACCATTAGGGTCATATGACGTGATCTTAGGAGTCAACTTGCTTGCAAAGCATAAAGCTAAGGTTGATTGCAATCTAAAAAAGGTTGAGTGTCTAGATGATTCTAGAAATTAGACTCTAATTTAGGGAAAGAAAAAGGAGTTAAAACTTAGGTAGAGTTATGTAATTCAATTCAGAAAGCCCCAAGGAAAAGGATGTCAAAAATTTATCCTCAAGATAAATGAGATGGAGGAATCTATGGAACCATAAATTGAAGATTATCCTTTCCTTAGGAATTTTCATGATGTGTTTTCAGTGGAATTACCAAGATTGCCTCCTAAATGGAAGTCTAATTTCATTATAGATATCAAAATAGGATTGGAACCTCAGTCTAAAGCACCGTATAGAATGACAACCAATGAATTGGTTGAATTAAATGTACAACTTCAAAAAAAATTATCCAAAAGATTGATCAGATCAAGTGTGTCACCATGGGGTGCACCAGTTATGTTCATCAAGAAGAAGGATGACACTCTTCAACTTTGCATTGATTATAGAATGTTGGATAAAGTGACCATAAAAAATAGGTATCTGTACCTTGAATAGATGATATTTTTGATCATATGTGAGGAGCAACGATATTTTCTAAGATTGATCTTAGAGCTAGATATCATTAATTAAGAATAAAAGATGAAGATATTCCAAAGACAATGTTTAAAATTCTCTATAGGCATTACGAGTTTATAGTGTTACAATTTAGGTTGTTGAATGCAACTACAAAATTTATGAATCTCATAAACAGTGTGTTCAGAGATTATCTAGATCATTTTATTTTGGTCTTTTTAGATGAAATTCTTATAGATTCCAAGGATGAAGAAGAGCATCTTTAACATCTAAAACTAGTTTGAATTATCTTTGAAAGCATAAGTTGTTTGGAAAATTGTCTAAGTGTGTATTTTTCAAAAAGAAAGTGTAATATCTAGGAAATATTATCTCAACAGATGTCATTTTTATTGATCTAACTAAGATAAGAGCCATTATGGAGTGGTTGACACCAAGAAATGTCCACGAGGTAAGGAGTTTCATGAGATTAGTAGACTATTACAGGAAATTCATTTTAAAATTTTTCAAGATAGATAATTTGATTACCTCTTATGACATAAGAATAAAAGTTTTATCTAGTCAAATAAGTGTGAAGTAGAGTTTCAAAAATTAAAAAAAAAAGCTTAATTCAGCACCAATGTTAAGAGTTCCTAATCTCAATAGTCAATTTTTAGTGATCATAGATGTACCTAAGAATGGATTAGGAGGAATCCTTATGTAGGATGGTATAGTGGTATCTTATGAGCCAAAGAAGTTGAATCCTTATGAGGTGAATTATGCCCATCATGACCTTAAACTTGCATCAATTATTCATGCTTTTTAAGTTTAGAGACATTATTTGTTGAGAAAACCATTTGAGCTCAAGATTGATAACTTGCGACTCAAATATATTTTCACCCAATCAAATTTGAATGCTCATCAAAGATGCTAGTTAGAATTTTTATTTGACTATGACTTTGATATCAATTACATCAAAGGAAAGGAAAATAAAGTAGCTAATGCCTTAAGTCGTAGAAGTTACATAACAACTATGGCTACTATCAGGAGTACTTTTAGAGATTATGTGATCAAATTTTCATCAAGAGATGAATTCTACAATCAAGTTAGGAAAGCTTTGTCTGAGAATACTCATAATCCTAGGTATGAAGGATACAACTTAGAGAGTGATGATCTTTTGAGATACAACAGAAGGATGTATGTGCCAAATTGGGAAAATATGAGGAGCAAAATTCTAAAGGAACTGCACAATGCTCTATATTAAAGATATATATGAGTAACTAAGATCATGATAGAGCTTAGACCAATTTATTTATGGAAGGAAATCAATAAAGATACAATAGACCTTATGGCACGTTGTCTGGAATGTCAACAAGTGAAAGTTGAACATGTGCATTTGGCTAGATTGTTGTATCCACATGACATACCAGAATGGAAATGATAGGTGATCAGTATGGAATTTGTCCAAGGATGACCATTATTGCAGAATAAGCATGACATGATCTTGGTTATAGTTGATAAACTAACCAAGGTAGCACATTTTAGACTAAATAATTTCATAGATGATGTAACAAATCTTGTAAAGAGATTTGTAAAGGAAGTGTATTGATTATATGGATTTATAGAGATCATATTAGATCATGATCTGATAATGAATTTTAGGTTTTGGTTAACTCTAAATTTAAATTTAGGTATGCAATTAAACTTTAGCACTGAATATCACCTACAGACTGATGATCAAATTGAGTGAGTTAATCAGGTGTTAGAGGATCCTCTTTGTATGTATTGCATGGATTAGTAATATAAATGGGAAGAATACCTTCCATTGGTTGAGTTTGCATATATTAACTCATACCAATTTGCTTTGAAGATGGCACCATCTGAAGCATTTTATGGAAAAAGGTGTAGGATACCAATTAGTTAGGATAGGTTGGAAGATAAGGTAGTCTTTAGACCTGAGATGATTTTAAAAATGAAAGATCAAGTTAGAACAATCAAATAAAAATTGGCTGAGGCCAATGATAGGCAAAAGATCTATATTGATATGAAGAGAACTACTAGGTAGTTTTTAGTAGGTGATAACATATTCTTATGGGTTAAACTACAAAAGAGCTTGATTAAATTTGGGAAATCAACAAAACTTTCACCAATATATGTGGGTCCCTTCAATGTGTTAAAAGTGGTCAATCTTGTAGTGTACAAGACTACATTTACACCAACCCTAGATATATTGCATAACATATTCCATGTATCTTATCTTAAAAAGTATATAACTGATCCCTCACATGTGTTGGATTGGAATGCTTTGCAAGTTATAGATCTCAAGGTGTTAATGGAAGAACTAATCAGAGTAATTGACACTCACAAACTTCATTTATGTAATAGATAAATGTCATAGTGCAAAGTTTTATCAGACCAATACTTTGAAGATAGTGTTACTTGGGAGGACTATGATGAGTTTTATAAGTAATTTTCATATTTGTTTGCTTGATTTTATGCTTCATGCTATGTTATTTTTATACTAAACTCTATTTGTTATTCAGAACTATTATTTGAATAAGTATCATCGGGATAATGACCAAATTTAAAGGGAAGGATGTTACATCTTGATTTCTCACTAAGTTACTTTACCTAATTATCTTTGGATTATGGTGGTTGTTAAATTGATTATTTACTTTTGAACTAAAATATAAGTCATGAGCTATTATGGGATAGTTGTATGTTACTTAGATTTGAGGATTTCATTGCTATGAGTTGGCTATATTGTTATTTTATACATAATGATTATGTTACATTTGTTAATTACAACATTGTTTTATGATATATATCATGATGTATTAGGATAAATACCTACTTATCATGAATTAAATGCAGTAGAGTTCATCCCTCAGAGCATGACAAAGGGAGAGCATAATTAGAGAAGATAACATAGATGGAGATGGTGAAGGATGATAGAAGAATTGATAAACCTATGCACATACCACAATAAATTTTATATGTTATATGCATTATGTGTTTGGATTATTGAGTTAGTATATTTTTAAAGTTAATTGCAATTAAATATTATATTTTGTGTGTTAGTGAATGATAGTTTAAGTTTAGTACATAATATGGAATAAATATTGTATGTGTATATATTACATAAACTTAGTGCATAATGTTGCATTTTGATTAAATACGATTACTTTACTTATATATGATAATGAGAACGTAAATCTAGTAGATGATATCTAGTTACTATTATATATAGACTAGAAAAATGTCTTTACAATATTTTAAAACATTAAGCTTGCTATTATTGATATTTAAGAATATCAATATACACCTTAATCTATTAATATAATGAAATACACAGAAAGCATATATAAATTAGTAATAACACAAATGATTATATTGTAATGATTAAAATAAATAATTTTCTATTCTATCATTTTGATTTAATAAGATAATTGACATTCTGTTAGTCATATTGCTATAAAAAGACATGAGATAATTACCTTTACTAATTATTGAAGGAAGTTGAATTAACCTAAATACTATCCTAAGATCTAAGTCTAAGTTTTGTAAACATGCATGGACTACATTAAGATTAAAAGTGGACTTTTGAGTAGAGTACTCGGACATGTAACATAGATTAACATGCATAGTTTTGAAATGAATATAATAATGATTAAAGAAAGGAGGAAAGTTTAAGTAAAGTGAAATTAGAGATTTTTTAAGTATTTTTAATGGAAGTTAACTAGTTTTAGTCATTTTTGGAGCAGAAAAACATAGATTATACATGGTAACTGTGAGTTGGGAGAGATTACATACGAGACTCAATGGGCGAGTATAAGATGATAAGAGGTGAGATGAGAGGAGAAGGGTGGCATGGTGAAAAGGAGAAGGAAAACACAGAGAAAGAAGGAGAAATAATTCAAGTTCATTTTTATCTTAGATTGGAAGTGACTTAAAAGGTTGGTGAAATAATTAATTTAATTTGCTTATAGAATTACTATTTAAGGTTTGGATTATTAGGGTTTTGAAACTATAATAAATCTTGTATTGAGACTATATGCTTAGCCCTATGGATGGCTTGGCCATCCACAAAACTAAGCCATATAATTTCTTAAGAAAACCCTAAGACTGCAAACAAACTTGATTGGGTTTCAAACCATTAGATTAAATTAAGTTAGTTATTTTGAAAATACAAATCCCTAGTTTAAATTAGAACCCTAGGTGGATGAGATTGTTGCATATATGTAAAAATTGAGTTTTGAAACACTAGAGGTATATAGGTGTGTGAAATACACTCAGTAAAAATATATATTTATATAATTATAAATATAAAAAATGACCTATTTACTACACACACATTTAATTATTTATGTATAAGGATATATAAAAGTTTTGAGTGTTATATACCAACCAGGTATGAGTTAAAAAGGTTTTCAAATGGTTTAATTTGAAATTATTTATACTGTCATTACATTTGTATACATATATAATGGATATCAAAGTATAGACTGTTGACTTGAAATCAAACTATGTAATTTTTGACAAATAAAATTATGAGCAAAATTAGTATATTTATACATATACATGGATTGGGTATTTAGGAAAATACAGACACACGGTGCACACACACACACACACACACACACACACACATGCCCTGTGTATACTTAATATGTGAATGGGACATATATCAATATATATGTATATAGAGTAATATATATCCGTTACACAAATATAGAGTATAGGTAATTATGTTGAAGCCATAATTCCAGTTGAAACATTACAAATTGACATATAAACGAACTATGTAATGCATCACAAAGTGAGTATACATATATTTCATGGATTGAATGTTTATTATAACTTTAAATCAAGTTTATACATTTAACGAGTGATATTTATTTATAATAATCATTGTGAACACAATATGAAATGAACTATGTAGTATGGTTACAAACTGGGAACATATGGGAACAAAGTATGTTTCGGTAGTAAAACAAAGTGAAGGATATATCATTTATATGTTACTAGAAATTTGAACTGAGGAGAATTTTGTAGTGTAAACACCCTCTAAATATAGTAAATAATAAATCCCACTATATAAAGGCATGGATGGATGATTGTGAACAATTTACCTCTTTAAGAATGTTTACAAATGAGTAAGGTCTATTGTGGATTCTTTAGAAATCAATTTGAATCATGAGTTTCACTTATAATCTTAGTAAGGATATAAATTTCTAGTTGATAAACAAAGCATAGTTTTGATCTTATGTTTATTATATTTTGTTTTCCATTAATAATTACATAGTCGAGGAACTTATTTATAAAGGAAAAAAAGGGTATTAGATTTAGAATAGTTTTCGGTCATAATCATACCACATATAATAAGATATTTATTGTGAATCTAGTTAGGGGCTAAAGGAAATACTAAGACCCTTTTTAGATCTATATGCTTGTTCATAAAAGGTTATTGAATTATATAGTCTTGAAATAAATGGAAAATACCATAACATGATAGAACAAGGATATATATATTATGAAAAGTGTATAAATATTTGTTATATATTTATATGTAAACTTAGGTCCACATACACATATATAGATTATATGAATATAATGGATGAGTACCTATAATTATAGTTTTTGACTAAGAAATTAAGTCATAAAAACCTAAAGGATAGGGTACTATAATAAGCTTCCAAAAAGGTATATTATAATAAAAGATTATAATTTTGATTTATAAGTTAATTATGTCTTTTAAATCATTATGAATGCTGTTTTAATTGAACAATATGTGCACTATATTATGAGAATGTTGATTTTATTACATTTGCATTTACTTACAGAAAGTAGATCATGTAGTATGAGTTTTATTTTACCCATTTGGTAATTAAACTTATTTGTCATGATTATTATTTATGTGAATAATAATAATAATAATAGAGATTCATTCATATGTTTGATAGGAGAAATGTATGTAAAGTGGTTATTCATTTATATAGATTAAGTTATACTTTTTAGTAGGAATTAATTAGTGTGAATATGTTGGTTAAATAGATTTTAACCAAATCTCACATTGCTGGTACTAACTAAGCAATGAAATGAAATTAACTAGTGTTGGAGTATTGTCAATGATGTCATGGATATGTTCTGGTGAGTGAATGAAGTTATTTTATAGCCTAAGTGACAATGACAAAGTGTGCAATGTGCTTGTCCTAGTATGCTTGAAGTATGATTGGTTGATCTTCTATTTTGGCATGGTTAGATTTGTTCAAGGATGAGTATGGAGTATTGAGCATGTGAAAAATGTCCCTAAGATGTTTTATAATATTTGAGTGCTTGTGTTTATAATTTAAATTAATTTGGTTGTCCATAGTTTTCATCTAGACACTTTGGGTCCAATGGTAAAAAATCTAAGTAGGCAGTTTGATGACATCACCATTGCCACATGGGAATGAGTCAAAGGGAGTTGGTCATATGGTTGGGATAAAATTAGTCCCTAGTTGATATTATCTAAGTCTTAGGTCATGCACTTAAGCACAGTAAAAAATATGCAAGTGCAAAGTTGGGCTCCCAGGCATTTTGACAGTGTTTTCTATGTTCAAATAGTGTTGAGTAAGCATTTTGATGGTAGCATATATCACACATGTGGATGTTTCAGGATAAGTTGATCATATGAGTTTATTAAATTTTGATCTTAATTGATTTTCTCTAAATTTAAGATCATGCGATGAAGCATGTCAAAATATATGCATGAGCAAAGTTGGCCTTTGAAGTAGGTCCAGGCATAGTTAGCTTTGTGGAGGAAAATTCTAAGTGAGCATGTTGATGATGGCATATATCACACATGTGTGGGTTTTAGGATCATATTATTATATGAATATATTATCATATGTAATGAGATCATATGGTCCAAATTTTACATCATGCATTGAAGCTCAAAAATTTTTATTAGGCTCAAAATTGGCTTCTCAAACCGATTACAAGACTCCCCATACTTAGTCAATTTTACAAGAGGTAAAGATCGAGCAAGTCTCAAGGAGATTGATAGAGTGTATTTGATCAAAGATGTCAAGAAGTATAAGAATGTTAATAATTTCATGATGTTTAACGACTGAATAAATTTAAAGGATAGCAATCAACGGTGAGCATGTGATCATATAGTTGAAGATCTACAATGCGTAGTAAGTCAAAGTGATCAACCTATTTGATGTTTAACAACCCATGTTAAAGTTATAGATAAATAAATTTACAATAATATCTATGGATCATGATTGGATAACCTAAGTGAGAGCATGAGATGAAGGCAAGTGGTCTAGGTTTAACTGTGACCGTTGGTATTTGAATATTTGAATTTAACAAAGGGAAAAACTAGTCTGTAGGATTTAGAATATAACTTTTGATCTAGAAAAAATTTGTTGGTGAAGTAAAAATAAAAGATGAATAGGACTCCATGGTACATATAATAAAACTAATTTTAATATCTGAAAGTGTATACAATCAAATATATTAATGTTAAAAGTTGATTATGTGTTTGTGCTTGTTTTGCAAGTGACCAAAGAAGAATAATTACGCTTATGTAGATGGTGTTTCAATGTATAATGTTTAATTAGATATTGGGGAGTGTTTTATATTAAATGAGGACCATATTTACACATTATGAATGTTTGAATAATCATATTTAGTATGAACAAAGGTTTAAAAGTTGACTGTGTATTCATTCATAGTGACTGTGTGCACAAAATGTTGATTAAACTTGCATAGGAGAGTGAAATGATGTCTTTAAGTATTTAAGGATGAATAAGGGGTCATATAGTGTGGGAATATGATATTTTAAGGGGTCCTATATTTTTTTTTGGCTTTTTAATGGTGCTAAATGAGTGAATAAGTCTCCATGAGACCTAAAAGAGTTACAAGGGCCTTATTAAAAGGTGTAGTTTCTTAAGGGTGACCCATAAATGCTATGGATGACCTATGAATATTGTTTTGAGCCATGTATTAATATGAGATAATCATTAAGGATTAAGGCATGCCTAATTGTTGACCAAAGTAGTGATAATCATGATAGCTCTATAAAGGGTGAAATCAAAGATGATGGTTTCTAGACTTGTAAGACTTGTATGATGGTTTTGTAGATGTGAAGCTAAGAGAAGGTACAAGTTAATGAGGTAAAAAAAATATTAAAGAGGATCAGACATGCTTGTATGATTAAGTTGGTTAGGAGGACATATAGGTCAGTGGACCTAATGAGCCTAGAGGAGGCAGAATGAGCAAGTTGCTCAAGAGGATGTTTGAGAGAGTATATTGTGAATGAAGACAAGGTGAATATTTTATGAGCTTAGTGGTTGATATGAGAGGTAAATTAGAGTGTGTATTATGTGTATGATAATGTTGTTATAGGTGCGCTGAAGTGAGTGTGAACAAAATATTGAAGAGTGGGCATAGTTAGGATATATAATGTGTCCTAATTGAACTTTATATGTTTGCTTAAGTCTGTAATGTGATTTGACAAAAAGAGAGTGTTGTGGTGACAAATTTTTTACTAAGAAGTGTAGAGTGGTCCAAAAGGTGGATTTGGATGCATTGAGTGTGTAGAGTTGAATAAAGTTGATATACTTTATATCTCCATCAGTTTGGTAGGTAATCAGTGTTGAGGAGATGTTTTGTTCATAGGTGTTATTGTGGCATCTTAGCATCTAAGGGGGTTGTAGCCTCATTTTAAGGTGAAACTTGCTAAAAGTCTAGTTATTGTGGTAGCTTAGATAGATAGGCGTGGTATATCTTTGTGGGATTGTAATGTCACTAAAATAAGGGATCATAGTTCCTTAATCAGTTGTAGCTAGTCTAAATTGGATCTTGTTATTATAGGACAATAGTCTAATTGCAATATCTAGTGGGTTTTATCTCCCAAGAGGGTTTCACACATATGTCATGTGTTATGTGATTGATCTTTCATTATCTCTCTTGCTCATTGCTATGAATGTTGTATATGCTTCATGAATGCTTATGGTAATTGATTAATAACTTGGAAGGATTAAAATTGAAGTTGGATTTTCTAGGCTCACTAATTCACCCCCACCTCTCATTGATTGTACCTATAACAATTGGTATCAAAGTGGGTCCTTTGGAGAAAGCCTAATAGCTTGAAGGTGATCCTAAGTAGGTACACATATGGATAAGTAATTGAAGAAAGAAAATCAATAGTAGAAGGATATGATCAAGGTACTTGAAGAGCAAATATGTACTTTGAAAAATGATGCTAAATAGGATAAGAAGGTTGTCAATGACCTCAAGGATCATCTAGAAGATTCCAAGACAAGTTTAAGTTCAAAAGAGGAAGTTGTTAAAAACAAAGGGGCATCATGTGTGATGAATAATTTTACCTTGACAGTGAAGAAGAAGTTGATCTAGATGCTGAACTCATGGGTGTAGTTGGTGAACTGAAGGAGCAAAACAAAAAGAATCATAAGATGAGAAATATGATCAAAGATCTTGGAGCACCGTTTAGTTCTTTTGAGGAAGTTTGATAGAGCAAGCATGTAGAATAAAGAATGACATGGCTAAAGAAGCTAAGAGTGATAAGGATACTATCCAAGTTCTCAGAGATCAGTTAATGGTTGCAATTTCAAGTGTAAGAGCTAAAGAGGATGAGAACATTCAATTGGAAATGAAGCTAGGTTCATTGAAGGATGAGCATGAGAAATTTATTGTCAAGATAAGCAAGCTTGAAAAAGATTAAAAGAAGTGAGATCAGGTCAAGAGAAATGAAAGAAGACTAGTTAGACAACCAAATGCTTCAAGGTATTATAGTTTATTTCATGGTCATTGTTATACATGTAATAAGTATGGTCATAGAGCTAAGCACTGTAGAATGAAGTTAGTCAAGTATGGACATTCATGGATATATGATAGGAGTTTTTGGCCAAGGATTGATCATAGTTCAAATCTATCAAAAGGCACGAATGATGTTATTTATTTCAGTTGTCATAAAAGTGGACATATTACTAGATTCTATCCAAATAGTGTTAAGAGGTCTTCAAGGTATGTTAAAGGATATAAAGCTCCTAGAAGGTCTGAAAAAGGACAAATTCAAGTATGGAAACCAAAGGTAATCATTGGCAATTTTTCTAATCATAAGGCTGATACAAATTTTTTCTAAAAGGCTATGTTGAAAATCAAGATAAGCTCAAGGATTAAGTAGTAAGATGGTTGTAAAAGACAAGAAGAGTCAAACTTTGGTATGGAGATCTAAGGTAGTAAAAAATAAGGAGACTAACTGTATTGAGTCCAAGAGTCTCAATGGATTGTTTTCCAAGGTGAAAAAAGAATTAGAGATGAAGGAGAGTCAAGAGTCTTTATTGACATCATTTATTGAGAAATTTGAAGAAAAGAATGAAGTCAAGGATTTAGTTAAAGTCAAGCAAGACTGCAAGTTTGATGAGATTATGGAGATATGAGACTCTCCAAAGTTTTGGGAATTTTAGTCTCTTTATGTCAAAGGGGTGTCTCTAGTTAGGCTTCAAGGAGACACTTTTCAGTCAGAGGAAGCTTGGTGGTTGTCAGATATTATTTGATTAGAAGGTATGAAAACAAGGTTTGTTTGTGCATTCTTTTTATATATATCTTTTGTGGAGAAAAGAAGCTTGTGAAGAATCTCAGTGGTCCTATCTTGATAAAGAGTTAGCTTGTTGGTTATGGCTTGGATGCTTTGATATAAAGGTGAGTTTCAAATATCTATCTACATATCAGTTTGTGGTAGATGCCAGGTGAGCCTATAAGTTGAAGACCTCTCTTCTAGGTTTTTGTCTTAGATCTTGCTAAGCCTATTAAAGGCTTGTTGAACAATTGTGTATATCATGGATATTCATAGTGTTCTGAAGATAAGGCGTATCTATATGAGTATTGGTTGTGATAGGATAGTATTTGAAGACTGGTTTACTTTGTCATGTTTCAGGTGAAGCATGAAGTTAGGGGGAACAATAAGATCATGAACTTGTTTTGGAGATTTATGAAGGAGCTATAATATAGGGTTAGAATGAGTGTCTCTAGGTGGCCTAATAAGATTGATGAAATGCCAAGAAGAGTTTGACGCTCAAAAATGTCTATACAATTCTTTGTGATGTGTTCTAAGGGTTTTTGTGGTCTAAAAGTATGTTGAAGACAAAATGAAGATTTCTGTATGCTCTCAATTTTTCTTAGCTTTTAGCTTGAAGGCAAGCATGCCTAAAATGGGCTATAGGAAGTCATGGCTCCTAAAGGTGTGAAGGCTCAATTTTTGGTCCAGAAGTGTGTGATTGGTGTCTCTAGGTGTGAAATAGGTTTTAGATGTGTGCGTTGACCAGAAGGAGGTTTGTTGACCTTGTTTATTTTTGAGAATCTAGGGTTTTAGGCTATGTTAGAAAAATGATTTGTCTTTTGAATTAAGGAATAAAGATTATTCATAGGTTGAATGGGACAAATGGGTTGTCAAATCAAGCTTCATAGAGATTTGAAGGTTTGTGGTTCTCAAGTTATTCAAAATTTTGTCAATATGGAGGGATAATTGGCTAGTAGGTTTGTGAAAGAAGTATGTTGTAGAGGATGATATTGGTGATGAAAATCAGTGTGATTTAGGGGGAATATGAGAGTGATCTATATATGAAGTTTCAGGTCCTGAATTCGTGTCTATTGAAAATTGTGGAATCTACAAGTTTCAGGTAGGGCTACAAGGAGGCAAGATAGGCCTAGTGTGAAGAAGAGTGTTTCTTGATAAAATTATCCAAAAGAGAAAGGCATGAGTATTAAAAGGTGAGATATAAATTTGGTTTAGTGTATGTTTCCTATTTGGTGAGTGGCATGAAGTTCTATTGGTGGTCCTTATGGTAGCTTGAGAGAAAAGGCTAGTTAGTATATGTGGTGGGTTTTTATGGTGTGTGAAGATCTGAAGATGCTCAGAAGGTGAAATTGCTTAGAGTTATTAGGTGGAGTCCCTCTTAGATTTTTCTTGATGTGTTACATAAATTTTATATGGTTTTGTGTGTTCTTCCTCATTGGTTGCAATGCTTGGTTGAAGAGAGTGTTGGCATAGAGTAAGAGGAAGTTGTCAAGGCAAATATAAGTAGGCTCAAGGTAAGGGGGAGTTTGTATCATCTTTATAAGATGGTAATTTAATATTTATGTGCTTAGGATTAGTTTTTTCCCACTTTGTCATTGTGTCAAATGGGGAGAAAGTTCCTATTGTGGGAGTGCTTTGATAAAGAAAGAAGGTGAGCTATATATTGCTATATTGATGGGTGTTGACATAAATAAAAAAGGGGTATATTTTTGGAGTATTTAAATTGATTTAATGGATATGATATGATGAGTAAATTAAGTGATTTTATAGTCTAAGTGATAATGATAAAGTGTGCAATGTGCTTGTCCTAATATGCTTGAAGTATGATTGGTTGATCTTCTATTTTGTCATGGTTAGAGTTGTTTAGGGATGAGTATGGAGTATTGAGAATGTTAAAAAGGTCCTAAGATGTTTTATAATATTTTGTTTCTTGTGTGAATAAGTTTAATTCATTTGTTTTTCCATAGTTTTCATCTAGACACTCTGGGGTTCAGTGGTAGAAAATCTAAGGAGGCAGTTTGATGATCACTATTACCACGTGGGAATGAGTCAAGGGAGTTGGTCATATGTTTGCGATAAAATTAATCCCTATTTTATATATGATAAGTATTAGGTCATGAATATAATTCCAATTAAATATATACAAGTGCAAAGTTGGGCTCCCATGCATTTTGACAGTGTTTTCTATGTTCAAATAATACCAAGCATTTTGATGGTAGCATATATCACACGTGTTGATGCTTCAAGAAAAATTGATCATATGGGTTTGTTTAGTTTTGAACCTAGTTTATTTGAGATAAATTTTAGATCATGTGATGAAGTGAAGAAAAATATATGCATTAACAAAGTTGGCCTTCCAAGCAAGTCCAGGCATAGTTGGCTCTGTGGAAGAAAATTCTGAGTGAGCGCACATGTGTAGGTTCCAAGAGAATATTTTTATGTGTATATTATAATATTTAATGAGATAATATGATATAAATTTTATATCATGTGTGAAAAGCAAAAAATTTTATTAAGGCTCAAAGTTGGGTTCTTGAACAGATTGCAAGAATCCCCATACTTAGTCAGTTTTGCAAGAAGTAAAGATCGAGAAAGTCTCAAGGAGATTGACAGAGAATGTTTTCTCAAATATTTTATAAATAATTGATATGGAAATAAATTCATGATGTTTAATGACTGAGCAAAGGTAAAGGATAGATATCAACAGTGAGTGTGTGATCATATAGTTGAAGATCTACGATACATAGTAAGTCAAAGTGGTCAACCTATTTGATATTTAACGACCCACATTAAATTTATAGACCAAGAAAATTAAAATAATATTGATATATTGTTATTATAAAATATGAGAGATAGAATGAGATGAAGGCAAGTGGTCAAGGTTTAACTGTGACCGTTGGCATTTGAATATTTGAATTGAACAAAGGGAAAAACTAGTTTGTAAGATTTGGACTATAACTTTTAATCCAAAATGAATTTCCTAGTGATGTAAAAATAAAATATGAAGAGGAATACATGGTGAATATAATAAACCTAATTTTAATATCTATAAATGTGTACATTAAAATATATTAAGGTTAAAATTTGACTATGTGTTCATGCTTGTTTTGCAAGTGACCCGAGAAGAGTAATTGACCTTATGCAGATATTTTTTTGATGTCTCATGTTGAATTAAATATTAGAGATTGTTTAAGACTACATTAGGACAATATTTGTGCATTATTAATGTTATAATAATCATATAAAGTATGAACAAAGGTTTATATTTGACTGTGGTTCATAGTGACTGTGTACACAGGATGTTGATTAAGCGTAAACAAAAGAGTGTAATGATGTATGTAAGCATTTGAGGATGACTAAGGGGTTATCCATCATGGAAATATTATTTTATAATGGGTCATATTTTATTACTTTTATCTTTGATGAGCTAAATGGGTGAATAGGTCTCCATGAGACCTATAAGAGCTACAAGGGCCTTATTAAAAGGTGTAGTTGCTTAAGGGTGACCCATAAATGATATTTCTGACCTTTGAAGATTGTTTTGAGACATGTATTGATATGAGAGAATAATTAAGGATTAAGGCATGCCTAATGAATGACCAAGGTAGTGATAATCATGATATCTCTATAAATGGTGAAACCAAAGATGATGGTTTCTAAACTTGTAAGACTTGTATGAGGGTTGTGCAGATGTGGAGCCAAGTGAAGGTAAGAACCTTTGAAAGAGAAGTTACAGGTTAGTGAGGACCAAAAAATAGTGAATAGGATTAGACATGATTTTATGATTAAGTTGTTTAGGAGGACATATAGGTTAGTGGACCTAATGAGCGTAGAGGAGGTAAAATGAGCAAGTTGTTCAAGAGGTTGCTTGAGAGAGTATATTATGAATGAAGGCAAGATGAAGACTATATGAGATTGGTGGTTTATCTAAGAGGTAGGTCAATGTGTGAAATATGTGTATGACCATCTATTCATGTTAATATTTTTATGATAGAGTTATTGTAGGTGTGTTGAAGTGAGTGTGAGTGAAGGACTGAAGAGTGGGGATAGTTGGGATATGTAATGTGTCCTAATTGATCTTTGTATGTTGGATCAAGTATGTAATGTGATTTTACCGACATAGAGTGTTGTGGTGATAGATTTGTTGATGATAAGTGTAGAGTGGTCCAAAAGGTGGCTTTGGATGCATTGAGTGTGTAGAGTTGAAGAGAGCTGATAGACTTTATATCTCTATCCCATTGGCATGAAATGAGTGTTGAGGAGATGTTTTGTTCATAGGTTTTGTTGTGGTGGATCAACATCTAAGTGGGTTGCATCCTCCTTTCAAGGTGAAACTTGCTAAAGGTATAGTTGTTGTGGAAATTTAGCTAGATAGGTGTGGTAGATCCTTATGGGATTGTAGTCTCACTAAAATAAGGAATCATAGTTTATTGATTAGTTGCAGCTGGTCTAAATTATATCTTGTTATTATAAGAAAATAGTCCAATTTTAGGTTCTAGTGGATCTTCTCCCCCAAATATGTTTCCCACATATGTCATGTGTTATGTGATTGATCTTGCATTATCTCTCTTACTCATTGCTATGAATGTCATGTATGATTCATGAATGCTTATGTTAATTGATTAAGAACTTGAAAGGATTAAAATTGAATTTGAATTTTCTAGGTTCATTAATTTCCCCCCCTCTTAATGATTGTACCTCTAACAACTAGCTTACTTAACACCACCAATACCAAATGAAGGTAATCCAATCAAGTGTTGTGTATGAATTTAACTAATCTTAGAGATCAATAACTATTTGAATACTTTGACCAAATTAATGTTGAGATAGATATTGTCATTTCATATGTATGATTTACATGCTTGTGTAATATCATATTATAACATATTTTCTTTATGATATACTTCATGTATTAGAAATCTTACAACACATGGGTACTAGCATGTCTCTTTATATTCTTGTACCATCATTATCTACCCATCTATGAAGGGAGGGCCATTCCTTGTTTGAGGGATTGTGTGTGGGATCGATGGTCTGTGGTTGGTGTGTAACTCTCCCTCCCCACTATAGTACTTATTGGAGACTACACTTGAGATAATAAGAGATACTAAAGTTAGATTGACTCATGATCCATGGAGAATTGTATCTATTATTGTATATATGATGAGGCACAATGCATATTAGAAGTGTAATTTGATTACTTACTATAAATTGATAGTAGTGGCTGTATTATTATACCATCCATGGCTAGATTTTATATAATTACTTTCCTCATGTAGTTATGTTATGTTACATATGATGCTAGTGATCAGTAACTATTAATGCTACATATTTACTTTCTATTTAACATACTTAGTATGCTTAAATAAATAATTAATTTCATGTGGTGTAATTTAATGAAATAATAAGTGTTACATAAAGTTTTATGTATTTTTTTATTGCATTATTCTAGTAAATCCCTGTGGGGATGTTACCAAAATGGTAAAACCCTAGTTCTCCATCTTCATTGTGACCTTGGAGAAAAATGGTTAGTGGACACACAATGTCAAGATAATCCCAAAGACCATAATATCAAAGGGCATTGCTTACATAACCAATACTCCAGAGGAGGGCCTCATAGTGATGTAGCTCTTCCCTACATGTTCGCTTGTGTGTCAATCATAAAATATGTGCAAAGAAAGTACAACAATGACTTAGCTTATAACTTGGAAATGGAATCATGGGATACTAATTTAGTACTTCAAACCTATAGATGTGTGTTCCTATAACTGGTATGGAAATAAAAATAAATATGGAAGTTTTGTTCAATTAATTATTTTTGAATGCTCTTTTGTCTGAATGTTATGTATTACTAGGTATTGTTAGGGGTGATAAATGAATGAGAGTTGATCTTGTATTTATATCAATCCATTTGGATTAATAAATCACATTAATACACTTATGTTGACCATTGGGATACATTTTATTTTTATATTAGATGACTTTAGGGCATTGGACACTTGCGTCAGGATTGGAAAATAATGTTGATACTACTATCTATCTCAGACATTAGTGTCCAGGGAGTACAAAAATAGGTACATGTTCAAAACTTGTAGAGATGGAAGATAAGTATATTTTAATTATTTTAGGCAAGATATAAGACATGGGTCATCAACAAAAAATTGGTTACACTAAGAGATATAGGCCAAGGGTAACAAATATAGTGTAAATATGAGACTTGTGCAAGTAGGAAAAGGTAAAGAACTGAAAGGAATAACCACGGTCTAAGTTTGTTAAGTTTACAAGACTAAGATTATATATAATCATAAAATATCATCTATGTTCCTCTCCCTTTAATCTAGTAATGAAATTAATATTTTGAAAGAAATAAACGCATACTTGGGTTTGTATGCACACCTTGTCTTTATGTGTGTCCAACTTGAATGCTTTTCTAGTGTGACCTACATCTAAGAGCATGTTATGACATAAAATTAGTCCATATAATCTTGGTTGAAATTAATTTAAATATATTTAAATTGATAGAGTAAGATTTAGGAGTACACATGTGTGTTGATGTAACCACCTTACCTATTAGTAACTTTTTTTGAAAAATATGTATCATTGTAAGGCTCTAAAACTGAGATTAAGACAAATATAGATAAATATTTAAAGTTCATATATCCAAGGAGATAAAGAGAGATAGAGAGATTGGAAGGCACATGCCCCAAAATTTGTAGCAAAAGTGAGTCTGCACCTGATAGTTGAGATTAGTTCAATCATGCAAGCCAATGATACTTATAACCTAGTGAGATTAGATGATCAAGTAAAAATTAAAAACTTGAAAATATTTAATTATTTGATCACCTCATCCATAATAAAAATCAAACTAACTACTGCAGTTGATTGAATCAATAAAGTCCATAAAAGTCTGTAGGGTGTTAATAAAAAAATTTATGATATGGTAATAGTCCATAAGAGTTGCATAAAATATACACATTAGATACAATTCACGTTGAAACTATGTAAATAATAGTACCAATGTATAGAATAATGTCATAGCTGTGAATTTGAATGATATAATTGTATGCTTTAGCTAATTTGGATAATTGTGTGTGGATAACATGCTTCCAAATCATTCCCTCACTATAGATAGAGAAATTTAAAAATTGATATAAGTACCACTTTGGAGGACATATTTTCAAAATATGTCTAGACTGTAATCTGGGGATGTTGAATACTAAATTGATGTGGAGATCATGCTTCCCAATCATGCCCCCATTAAATCTGAGAATTATGAATATGTGGAAGCCATGACCATATGACATGCCCCAACTAAATCTAAAAATTGGTATAAGTACCACATGTGATGATTGAGTGCAAAGAACATGCTTCCAAAGTATGCCCCATTGAATTTAAAAATTAAGCCAAGTGTGGAGAACATGCCTTTATATCATTCCCCTACTAATATGCCCCCTTTTTTAGGTGAGGGAAAGATAGGAACTGGTAGTTACCTCACCACAAAATAATAATATGATTATAAAATTTGTGAATGTATCCATGTAGCATATATAAGGAACATGTTTAGGTAGATATAGAATTGAAGCACATAGAATTTGATCACATATAAGCCTTAGATACATTACAAATATCATGGAAATGTGTAGATATAAAAAGTACAAGCTCAACAAAAAAACAAGCACACACATAAACAAGAGCACTCAAAATCAAGTCAAAAGGTAATGGTCCAAGGAGACTAGAAACAAGGGGCATGTTCAAATGCCACAAAATCAAAGGGAATGACTTAGTCAAATGTCCATAAAGGTGAAAATGACATATTCAAATGTCCATACAAAAAATAATGGCATATGCAAATGCCAATGAAATTATACATATGCATAGGGGCCACAAGTAAAGGAATATATTTAAATACTCGAACAAGGAATACAATAGAAATACAAAACACTCAAGGAAGTGCATGAATTAAAGCATAAGAAAATGACATAAACATGTCATAGTAACCCATGGATCCAATGTACTAGGGAAAGATGTCAAGTGTATATCATATCAAGTACTCTATCAAAGATATTATCATGGATAAAGGCATGTGTAAGTACATATGTAATCTCAAACATGATAATGCATAGTGACCATCGAATCATATAACTTATGTGTAATAATATCAAAGAAGTGGATGCCTCTTATGCATATATGACATGAGTAGAGGGAAAGCCTAACATCTAAAATATGAATGTATCATGCATATGTATATACCTATATCACACACAAGTATAAGTGTGACACATAGTGTATGTAGGAGTAACTAAGTATGCAATCCATCAACATGAAACTAACACATAGATGCTAAGGAGTTGATAGAATATGTAGGTCCTAAAAATATTTTTTTTGGATTTTTTTGGGTCTTTTAGAATTTTTTAAGAGGTAAGATTAACCTATGATATTATATTTTGGTCTTAACAAGTGGCTCACCCTTAGAAGATGTTCATTATATTGAACATTATGAAAGAATTATCTCAAGATCAAACCTACTAGGATGGATTCCCGTTATTTTTAAGACCTTATTATGATCCATGGGCTGAGATTTAAGTAAAAAAACATAACATGGGTAGGCATACAAATTATTCCATTGAAGGCTCACATTGGATGATTGCTAACTAATTATTCGAGTCTGATTCCTACTTAATTCAACTAATGAAGACATAAATTTAGTTTTAATACAATTCATTTCAATCCTACACTAAGGGAAAGGTGTCATCAAAATAGAGAGAGAGAGAGAGAGAGAGAGAGAGAGAGAGAGAGAGAGAGAGAGAGAGAGAGAGAGAGAGAGAGAGAGAGAGAGAGAGAGAGAGAGAGAGAGAGAGAGAGAGAGAGAGAGAGAGAGAGAGAGAGTCGGGTAAAAATTAAATGGGTTATCTTATATCACACAAGCCATCAGAGTAATTTGATCTATGAATAGACTTGGCCATAATTGTACCACTGTGTGTCTGATCCATCTATTACATGAACTCAAGACACAGTGTAGTAGAGATCCTAATGGGACATTGTGAACACCATTGGTTCATCCAACATATTGATAAACACATCAATGACATGTATCTATTTCACACATTGGTAATTAAATATCTCTTTGATAAGCAAAGCTTGACATTATGGAGTAAATATATTTGTCTATGAGCACAATCTAATATATATATATATATATATATATATATATATATGATAGCCATTCATCCACTAAGCTATTGAAAATAAGTAAAACTCACAACTTTTTTTGTTGCACACCATGGTTGTGGAAAAGCTTAGATAAAAAAGGAATAACTCTAATAGACCAATTTAGATAGTTGTTGCACAATTAAACTAAGACTATCTTGATGCAACCAAATCTCATTTATAGTTCTTAGAACTTAATGACAAATAGAAATAAAATACATGAAGACTTGAATTGAAAAATATGTTACAAATGGAATAAACAACAACTCAAACTATGTATTCAACATCTAATAGGGTGTCTATTATAATTGGCATTTCCAAGCAAGCAAATTAGGCAACTAATAATGAAAGAATGGCTAGTACACTCCATGCCAATTCTAGTAAAGCTTTGCCACTCAGAATGTCTTAATTTTCCCCTTCTTTAATACAACCAAAATCTTAACTTAAATAGACCCAATCTAAGCCATTGACATTAATTATATTTAGCTTTAGGTAGTTGGCAAAATCAGATTTTGAATTGCAGCTCCATGGCTATCCTTTGATTCTAAATTTGATCCAATTAGTTTGTCATTACTTTAGTTAGTTTAGACATGCCATTCTCCTTCATATAGAAGTAATTTCAAGTTTAATGTCATTTCCAAATCTTTTCTCCATTAAACTCTATGTAATCATTCAATTTATTCTAATGTTAGTGCCTTCTCTCTGCCACTTAGATTCTCCATTAACTTGACACATTCTTGAATGGATTGAATAATTGTTATGAATATACTTGAAATAGCTTCATGCCTTGGACTTCAAAGCAAATCTAGATCAATGTTCATTTTTTAGTCAAAAATAAGTATTTGGAATTTTATTGGGATTATAAGTTGCCCATGCTTCTATACAATCATGTAGTCCCACTACACACACCATGATACTTATTCTCATCTTATTCTTGATTTGATTGATCTGATATTTGATTATGCAAATTAGATTGAATGCACAGTCCATTATGGGCCTTCAATGGTTTTGATGGCTAGACACACCATTAATTTTATGCTCATGCCTTATTGGTTTCACTACCAACATGTCATTTGTTTTAATAGGGTCCTTGACTTATGGATTATCTTTTATTTTCCTTTATCATGAGATTGGATTTGATTCTATGGGTCCTATTTTTCCACTTGATAACTTGTCATCATTTGTAGTCTTTAGCTATGTTGCTCATTTTTATTCCATGGCTACATGGCCTCTCCTCACTCTTCCCAGGCTCTAGCAAACTAGGAGACTTATAGTTCAGACAATAGAGCTAATATATCCAAATGGTGATTGTTGATTGGTTCTCGACCTCTAGAAAATTCTCATGATTTTTCCACATGGCTCTTTCTCACTCTCCTATTATTTAGCTTGGGCCTATATGTTATGATGACTATTTCATCCTTGACATAATGAAATCATGCCATGTATCATAATCTGACTCACCAAGATATTGATTAGACTTCAAAGTTACATGGACCACCCCAAGATAGCAGGGCAACAAGATTTCACCATGTGGTGTTATCTTGCTCGCCTGGTTTCACAGAGCTCTATATCATTTTTGGATTATACAGAAACATTTAGGAGAGTGTGGTAGTGGAATGATGCCATATATCATCATATCACCAACCCATTGGCCCAAAGACTTTACGCTAGTATGGATATCTCAAGGATAGCAGAGCAGTGATATTTTACCATGTGGTGTCATCCTGTTGGCCTAGAGCTTTACTGATGTGAAGACCTATTTGGAAAACTCTTGAAAATCAACTATGTCTTTTGAAGAGTGTAAAAGTGCCACATGTCCTTGAGAAAATTTTATGAAATCAACCAAGTGTTGAAAGTCTTTTGGGGGAGGCCCAAGACTATCAGGAGCCACATAAATCACCATGTGGTGTTGAGACAAAGTTAATCACTTGTGAGGATAATGTACAAGATAGTCAATAACTTCAAATTAAAAGCCAATGGGTAATCATTTGATATAAAAGACTAGGATAATTTGAATTTAAATGGACACAAAAGTTTAAAATAAATTAGCTATGAAGAAATCCAAAAAATTACTAAGTACATAATGAAGCAATGTTGAAACTTATCCATTTTGCTTGATTCAAATGCCAATTTAATCCATTTATATAAAAGCAATTAAGTTAAAAAGTAAACCTTATAAAAATTTAGCGATTTTAACTTAAATGGAATCATAAATGGAGTGAATTACTTAGGAAAAGAAGCTGTAAAAACCCCAAAATAGTTAGATAATTTGCACAAATATACGGAAAAATAGCCAAAAATGAATCTATAAAATGTATTTCAAAACACTAGCAAACAGAATAGACTAGGACTTAGTAGATTCATACACATCCATATTTTTAGCTTAATGCAACCTAGATGGAACTAGACAAGTAACCACAATGGACTCCTTAAAGTATAATATCAAACTCTAAAGCAAAAAGAGGGTCCCCATTTTCATTTAAAAAAAAAGGTCTATGTTGGATCCTAACACCATCCAATGGATGATCATAATTATCTTCCCACTTTAAACCTTACAACCTTAAGTTGTATTTTTCACATTGTTTGCATCATGATTGGATCAGTTGAAAATGTACATGGAATGTTTAACCTCACATTTTTCATGTGTAGTATAAGAAATAATTTTATCATTTGAGATATGTATTAATTTATCTTCATGGGGAAAGGAGATGCCTTTACTAATTTTTATCAATTTTTACTTCCATATGGTATAAACAAAGAGTTTATAATGTAAGTTCATATATATATGTGGTAGGCATAACCAAAACTCATGTTTGAATTAATTTAGGACCACAATAAATTGGTATGAATATTTTACCTAAGGATCCTTTCCAAGTGATGTTATTTTTCAAGTATTGTAGATCAAAACCAAGCTACTAAAAATACTGTATATGGTAAGTGGTTTTTGTTTGTGCAGGACCAATATTATTATACGAATAATAAGTAACAATCATATATAATGTAATCATTAAATATTATTCAAATGGATGATTTTTGGGTGGTTTTGAACCTAATTCCTTTGGAAGATCCTCAAATTTAAACTTTTGGTCATGGATAAGATCTTGGATCTTTTGTTTCAAGGCAATGTAATGGTTCTTAAAATGCCCAGGTCCCTGATGATAGTCACAATAAACATTTGTATCATATCCTATAGATATAGGTCAACTCATATCAATATTGATATGATGAGGGAGAGATATAAGTTGGTACTCTAGTTACCAAATGAGTAATTAATCTAGGGACTCCAGTAAACATGTAAATTATCTCCTTGATGCATTGGACAAGACAAGTCAATTAGGTTCTTATACTAGTGTATCAAATTTGGAATCTTATTCAGAGTGTTATGGTTTAATATTATCTATTTTTTGTACCATTTCATAGTGTTTGAAGGGATTAGTATCGGTTGGACATGTGTAAAATATTCCTTGATGATAAAATTTTAAGCATTTATGCAATGTAGAGGGAACCACATACATTTTATGTATCCAAGTCCATCCCAATAGAATGTTATAGTTTAAATTATTTGGCATAAAGTGGGAATGTACAATGACCAATGGTAATATTTAATGTAATTTGACCAACTAGATGGCTTTGTGAGTTGTCAAACCTTTTTATTTGCATAACTACTTTTTGAATAAGGTTTGGGTTAACACCTATTTTCATTAGGAATTGTATGATACAAATGTTTAGGACTGATCCATTATAAATGAAAATTATTTTGTTAAATTTAATTTGTATTGTCACTTGTATGAACAAAGGAAATATTTGATCAATAATATCTTTGGATGGTAAATCTGTAAATCATACAGAATATCCTTATAGACATTAGATTGATTTAGGAGCTCAAGGATTAAAATTATTCCATATGTATTGTTGGATTTGTTAATAATATTATATCCCTTAGATTATGGTCCTGTATAATTGTAAAAATAATTTTAAATAGATATCAAGTGGCACTTTCTATTTAAAACCTTATTATTGTAAACATTAGAATAAGAAGTAGCATGCAAAAACACAGGTTTTGAATCCATTATAGATCAAAATGATTTAATCAAGCATGAGATATAACAAGTAAGAATCAATTTAAGTTATTGGAACATAAAATAATTTACAAATATGTTCATGGCAAACATTATTATAAATTTATAGCAATCAAGGAATAGTGACAGAAAAATCAAAAAACCCTAAGTGACCTAGGGTTTGATGTTTAAATATCAGGTTCAAAAAATGTTTAACCATAAATGTTGATCTAAGGTGATCTTATCATTAACCTTACATTTTTTATTAAAGGGTTATATATAAATGAAATGGCACAAGCGTGATAATCAGATCTATACCAGGCCAATTAGTTGCTAAAACTTAGATATAAGCATACATTAAATTTATTATGTTGAGATAGTATAAATATGGAAAATAAAACTACATTGGATATAGAAATGACAAATAAGCGATGTAGTTATATTTTTATAATGATTATTCAATTTTGAATATGGAATAGGCATAAATTAGGCTAGAAGGAGATTTTGGAATAATCATCTGATTCTAGATCTAACACTTTTAGTGCTTTAGATAGTAATATCATCTTAGGACAGTTACATTGATGCTAATTTTTGGGTTTAACACTAGTGTCTTGTAAAAATTGATAAAACAAGATGTAACCACCTAGATGATTTTGGATTTTACTTCACCTTCATTATGATGCATTCAGATCTACATCATGGATTTTTCTCCTTGTGAAATGCTAAAAACCTAGTTCTCCATCTTCATTGTGACATTAAAGAAAAATGGGTTAGTGGGAACATGGTGTCAATCTAACCCCAAAGACCCAAATATCAGAGGGTACTACCTACATATCCAATACTCCAAAACAAAGCCTTAGATTCATGTATTTATCCTATATGTCTTGTCTTATGTGTGAATCACACACTATGTAAGAAACAAGTACAATAATGACCTATCTTGTAACTTTAAAAATTAGGCTCTTGGGATACTCCTTTAGTAATTAAAACTTATAGATGTGCATTCCATATGAATAGTATGGAAATAGGAATAAATGTGGTAGCTTTGTTCAATTGAATGTTATTTTGTTTGAATGTTAGTTGTTGCTAGGTATTAATAGGGGTAAGGAATGAATGCAGGGTGATCTTGTATTTATATCAATCATTTTGGAGTAATAACTCACATTAAATCATTTAGGATAACCATTAGGATACATTTCATTTGTAAATTAGATGACATTAGGGCACTAAACACTTATATTAGGACTGGATAATAGTGTCAATGTTATTATTTTCACATAGGTTAGTGTCTAAGGAGTAGAGAAATAGGTACATGTTTCAAAATTGCAAAGATGGAATATAAATACATTTCAAGAATTTTATGAAAGATAGAAGACCTTGGTCATCAATATAAAATTGGATAGACTAAGAGATATAGGCCAAATGACATAAATATAGAGCAGATGTGAGACTTATGGATGTGGGAAAAGGTAAAGAATTGAGAGGAATAATCAAGGTTTAAGTTTACCAAGGTACAACACTAAGATGATATAAAATCATAAAATATCATCTATAACAACATATAATTAAAAAATAATAACCCTAAGCCACAAGTTCCACCAACCCCACAGAAGGAGGAAGAGGTGGTGAACTATCTGACTTATCTCACCATCCTCTCCCATGGGGTATGGCTCATCAAGGATGGGTTCCCAACCATATTTTTATTTATTTTATTCCTTAATTTCATCATTTTATGAATTAGGGGTGAAATTAAAGGTTAAAATATAGGAATATTCCCTTGACCATCTCCTTTTGGAGGTAGAAACCCAGAACATATATAGTTGGTCTATGGTGAGTGCAACCTCCATGACCCCCTGAGGGAAAAAATAATTGATGAGGGGGTGGAAAAGGAAAAATGACTCCATGATATATGATGTACTTTTCCATGGCCATATCTCCCATATCCCTTCTTCGAATGTCTTATTTTTGTGATTTCAAGGGAATTCTTCTAATAATGTAGAGGGCATTGACCAAGTGGCCAATGAGCGCTCAAAGGTATTCCACATCTAGGGCTACCCTTTTTTTTTTCTTATATTGTTATTTTTAACATGACATTGGAAAAGATAGTGATCATGTTATAAGTATAATTTCTTTTTATCAAGATGCTCATTTTTAATTATAACATGCTTTCTGTCTTTCTAAAATAAGAAGAAAATTTCAATTCAAAAAATGTGTCAAATATGCATGAATATTACAGGGATCAAAACAGATTCCTTCAATAGAATTATGAATTTTATCAGGAATACAAATTGGTCATTTTATTATTGTAACCATTAATGTGTATTGTTATTTTTTTAATTAATAATAGTGATAGTGATGTATTCTTTCCTTGGAGAGAAAAAATGAAAAAAGGTTTCGTATAAATACAAATGCTATATAAACACACTCGTAATTATATGAAGAGATCTTCAAAGGAAGATAAATTTGTGTTAAGAAGGATAACATAGGAGGAGTCTCATATGTCAAAATATTAGGTATATCTCTATACATCATTCTAAATGATTTCTAGATGTTTTCCATCTATCTCATGTTCTTCCATAGAATTAAAATATTGGTTATATTTCAAATGTACCAATACTCTATTGAAAAATATTCTTAACATAGAAAAAATTATGATCAATTATCACATGAGGTTAGAGTATATTTACCAAAACATGGATAGTAAATGCATCAATATGGTTCACTAAAAAATATGCAGTTCCTAATGAAATAAGTAATAAATCCACTTTGGCACCTACTACCACCAAATCACCATATTCATAGGTTAAGCTAGTATTTGTTGTTGCATCCAGAGTTGTCCAACTAGGTGATGAGGCATAAGTATTTTTTATCCATTGAGTAAAGATACACTGTAATTGTATATTAGTATCTTGAAATATATCTTGAGGATGTCCTAAAGCACTCATAATATCATTATGAATATATATACCAAAAATGTGGAAACCTAAAAGTATACATACCCAATTTAGGTGTGATATAATTGCATCACAATGTCTTAGAACATGATCTACAAGATTTTTGTATTGAGAGTTAGATCATAGTCTCTTACCATAAAAATAACTTCATGTGCAACATCACCAACATTCACATATGATGTGTGAACAAAGAGAGCTGGGTACCATAGTAAATAGCTAGATATGGATAGGGGGAATAAAATACATATGGTGAGCTAAGATAATAGTTAAAGATCATAGCATAGATAGGTTAAGAGATAATTGAGCATTCCATGAGGCAATTAAAATCTCATAAAGACCTCTATGACCCTCCCCTATAAATGGGACTTTATGATCTTCTAGAATTTCCTTGAGGTTATGGCCAATAACCCAATTGGTCCTATACATATGACCCATAATCATAAAAAAAATTTAAATATTTAAATGGTGATGTGAAATATTAGTCAGCCATAGACCCCCCCATTACTAGATTGAGTCTTCCAAAAAAACACAAAAAATCTAAATATTTCAACCAATCCAAGGTGAAAAATGGGGTCAATCCTTTAATAGAACTGAGATAAAATTAAGCTAAAAGATTTTGATTTAAAATGAATTAATGAGGAAGTGGTATCTCATTTGGGTCCACTCTAGCATTTAAGAGTTGGTTAATAAGCAAATAAATGTGTATTTAGTGTCCTTACCAACCTAGAGACCCAAGTCCTAGTAACCTTGTTAAATGGTGGTTCAACATGGATTTTACATCTTAGAACTAAGCCAATTTTAGATCAAATTTGTGATAATGGAACCAACCAACAAAAATCATTAATGTTGTAAAGATCAATGCACTAGTTATCATGCATTAAAGTTGTAATTCAATAGTTATTCTGAATGCTAACCAAATTTGGAAGAACATAGAGGTCATTTGCATTCTGTGAAAACCTTCACTACATCTCCATTCTAAATTTATTGACTTGGTATTGGCCAAACAACCTGAGCACTAGGTTTTATGTTAGGATGATCACCCAACCTTGCTTCATAATTAGAGAAATGAGCACCATGAAAGTACATCCCACTTAGCCATATAAAAATGATGGCTAGTTGACCAAAATTAACACTAAATACTTTATGATATATATCTTCCAAATAATTGGTATGGATATAAACATGTGGGTCCCAAATCCATATGGTAGTATTAGGTCCCTTAGTGTCTTTGAGAAATGACTGGGTTTAGCCCATTTTTAAAAAGAAGTTTTAATAGGATCCCTCTCCATCACGATCTTTACTTCTAGTTCAGGTGAATGAATGATCATTAAGTTATCCTCTTTCTAAATGAGACATGATAAAAAAACCCTCCAACAAGAAAGAATTATTAAATGAAACATATATGTTCTGGATCTTGTATGTCCTAGATAACATTTTTAAATCATAAAAACTTTGAATTATTTATGGATAAATATCAATGGATCCTTAATATATTAAATCTATGGATGGGATTTACTTCTATTCAAAATATCCCTTTCATTAATAATCCATAAAAAGGTATTAATTATTTTATTATCAATATATTTTGTCTAAAATGACAACACAATAAGAGGAGCTAATTTAATTGAATACTATGAAACATTGATTTCTCCTGGATGGATAAAATATTTAATATCATAATCCATATAATTTCATAGTATGGTAATAGAGATATTTTCATTCTAAAAAACATCTTGTAATATTTAACCTATTTTGTGCTTCGATATAATTAATTGGAGGAAGTGTTATAGCTCGTTTCCAATACTCAAAAACTTGATTGAACCAAGACTCTAAGATTTTAGGATCTCCTTGTTGAATGGTCTATTTTCCTTTGTTGAGATAGGTTAACTTGGAAAAGTTTTCTTCCCTTAGAACCATACTTGAGAGTTTCCTACTACATACAACTCAATTCACTATTATTCTTTAGTTCTTTACCCAAACTTGAAAAATAAAAGATAGTTCATTTAGAATAGGTTCATATTAATCAAAATAATATAAAGGGTCAATGACATGAGTTTCAAAACTCTCTTCCTATAAATGAAAAAGGTTTTATCTTTTATCCGACCCTCATAAAGATGAAGTATAAAAAAAAAAAATCTCCTTTAGATTATCTAAATAAAATTATTTTTAAGTGGTAAATATCTACATTATGTATATAACTTTTAAATAATACTTTCCATCTAAAATTGGTAGGAGATTACTTCAGATCTTTAAGATATGATGCTACATCACTACTCAATAACCTAATAAATCAATTATATTACTATTGTCACTTAGTATTTCACTCTATAGAGGTTGTTCAAGCCTTCTCTAGATTGAGTGGAAAATTGGATTACCTCTAGGCCTATGGGTTGCCTATACTAGAGGTAAACCTCTAGGTTTAAGGGCTAGCTCCCTAGATTGTTCTTTGATAGCTTATCACCTACACTAATTTCTTTCTTGGATGAAAAGGGATAGAAGGAACATAAAATTAGCCTATGATAATGAGGTGATACACTAGATATATTTCCACTAGATTACCATACACTTATACTATGAAACATTACTCATAAGACTAATCTCAACATCCTAGATTTCTTTAACATAAGTATTTCAAATATGGAGGTGATATGCATTATACTTATTAAGGTGAGTGAGTAAAAGGTAAGAGTCTAAATACTAATGCTACTCCTTACATGGAGTGATAGGAAAATACACTAGGTACACTTCATGTGACCTATTAGAGGGAGAACTACTTGTCCCAAACATGGAAGAGTAAAGAAAAGACAAGGATAGATACTTATCACTTATCATTCCACTATGCACCATGTCAAACACTTAGAAAAGAATATATGAACTAAAAAAAAAATTTTAAATATTTATTTAAAAGGATAATACAATATTCAAACTATCAAGGCTTCACCATACTAGGTGTGGATTACATATAAAGGCCAAAATGGCTTGCATATATAGAGAATATGAGAGGAGAGAGAAGAAGTGAAGTTCAAGGGTCACAATGTCAAGTGTTAAGGCATGAAAAATAGTTAAAATTTGAGAGAATGAGGTGTAAAATAGACCATGAAGTGGTCTTGGACAAGTGTCCATCTAAAACATGATACCTTCCCTCAATTTGGCATAGAGACTCTTCATTGTATTGATTAAAACTACTTCTTATTGATGAAGAGTCATTATATTACTTGAAACTAACTTAGGAAGTATTTTAAACATATTATATATCATTGGAGGTTTGGAAAAATATGTGAGATTAATCAAATACCCCTCTAATTAATATCCTTCTTCTTGACACTTGTGTTCATTATTTGCAGTCACTTACTAGGTCTATAGGCTTCAATATTCACACGTGTCATCAAGATGATTGGTAGTTGCTCAAGAAGATACATTTTATAGGTGTTAGAACAAATGTTCAAATCCTATTTATCTTCTAATCCAGTAGTTAGGCCTAAAAAATATCCAATAACAGATCTCTCATCTTCTCACTAGGCACTCACTTGTCTTTTTACTGTCTGTCCAAGATTGCCTACAATGAAAAGATTAGCAGAAGAGTTTCGATGATTATATTGGGTGAGATATGAGTATAGGGAGTTAAAATAAGTCTCTATAGACGTACCTTAATTTATTTCATCCACCAATTCTCCTCTATACAAACAAAACACATCAAAAGCTAAAACAAACTCAGATTTTAGTCTGTCCATACAAGTGATAGTACAAATAAAATGGATTTCATGGAGCTTGGATGAGTCATAGATAGGTTGAAGTCACTTTATTGACCAATTATCCATTTTTAGGTGCATTTCTATTCATTTATTCTGCATCAAGATTGCACAAGGGTTTTGAGAGGGTTTTATGTCTCTTAGCTTTTTAACATTGATTCATAAAAGTTAGACGTCCAACCCCTGAACCAATTCTAAAAATATTGAGTTCATTCCCCTCCTCAAATATTCCTAGCTCCTCGAGACACCATGCAATTGGTCTATATATATATGACCAATTGAAAATAGGCTATCAAGCTTTTGATTGCATTCTAAGTACTCCTGAGATAGATTTAGGCCAAAAATTCCCACTCTATGCTTCTTATCTACAACCTAATGGTTCTTGTAGACTCTTCAGTCTCCCCTAAAGGTCATTTAAATTATTTAGGAAGATCATGTGGTCATAGAAGTATAACTAGGCACCTTGAGGGTTTAGGCTTAGTTCTAGGCCTAGATTGTGTGCTTGTGCATATGACCACTTATAGGTATTCTCATTGAATGTGAGTGTTTCTAATTTTTTTTTAATCTTTATTCCAACTCTATACATCTTAAAACAATCAATTTAAAGATCTTCCCTTCATCCCATATTCATTCATTCATTATGAGTGTAGGGTAGTCTTGATTGTAGAGTGCCCTTTGTCTAATACAAAATAGAGGGCACTTACCTTATTTGTTTAGCCTAAGTAAGACCATACATGGATTTATTAGGTCATGAAGATGCTCTATACCACGTTTCATAACTTTATCAATCCTCAAGACCTCTCAAACCTTCAAATTTGTCAAGACGGCCTTATAGGGTTGACTATGTGCAAGATTTTTATGTAGAGTTGGGCTTGTTCTATCTTCACTTGAGTTAGAGTGTTTGAATCTAGGGATAACATGAAAACATGTTGTCATCATTCTGAGAGTGGAATCTATATGTTCATCCCATTTTATACCTTTGTCTTCCAATCAGACCCATGTTTCTTCATTAGCATGGGTTAGTTAGTCTACTTAATTAGACTATAGGTGCTTATTTGGGTAGAAGCTAGAGGTTTCTTGTAGGTTAAGATATAATCGAACATTGTACTCACATTACTAACTTCCTTTGAGGTCATCAAGATCATCTCATACCTAGATAAGCTTATATCACAACCTGGAAATAAGCACCACTCTTTATTCATCAAATGCATTATAAGGCCACTATTGCACTTCAAATTCTAGACTCATTTGGGCCTAAAAGACACTATAACTCTTTAATCATCTTCAGTAAAAATTGGTTTGAGTTATAAGTCACTTAACCTTCATCTTCTTGACTAAACAATCATTTATATGTCAAGATGTGATATTCTAAGGCTTGGACTATAAGGGTGGGGCCATTCAGGCTTACACAGACTTCATAATCTCATATCATAGAATGACACTATATAGGACACAGTCTCTTTTTAGAGAAGTTAAGGTAACAATCTCTTTTAGGCAACTTTCTTACTCTACACCTTTATGAGTGGAAATGAAATGGTCATAAGCATGTTGATGACATGAAATCCATTCAAGTTCATTTCAAAGGCTTAGTATAATTTTTTTACCTTAAGAATCTTCTCATAACTTGAAATTCCAAACCTCATCAACACTCAGACCTATGTGGCATACTTACTCTTGTTGGTCTCCATCTAAACTTGACCACAACAAAAGGTTTCACTATTTGGAACCTAGTTCTCTTCCTAGAGATGATGTAAAACTTATAAATATTGTAGGCCTTAAAAATGGTGAATACCTATTGTAGAGCTCAGAATATAACTTGACTTTTTCTCAAATCATTGACATTCAACTTTTGAGGTATACACACTCAAAATGCATATTGCCTACATATCAATGAGAGACTAGGTCCATTATTAACTCAAAATGGATTCCTACATGATCAACTGAGGTTTATAAGACACATTATATAGATTATTGTTCATTTCAAGTTATTCTTCAAATATTCACTTCATACCTTCATTTACAACTGCCAAAACATACTCTGTAGAGCATCCCTATGTTCATTTCCTAGTATAAGAAGTGATCCTGCCAAACTCTTCACCTTCACATGTGGAAATTAAGATGAATCTAACATGAAAATGTCTTGAAAGTCCATGTAAATTTTTTTATTTTCATATACCAATGCCATCAGATAGGAAAACTGAAGCCATTAGGGATGTATAGGTAGTTTAGAGTCACCAACATTCTTAGTGATGGTTCATGAAGCACATAACACCAAACTTGGAACTATAAGCATGAAATTGGAGTACATAGGGACTAATTTCACCCACCAAGTGAACTCACTTGAACTCTACTCTTCCTATCCATACCAAGTGGAAATAGATTAACCTCTTTGACTTGTCCAAGGGAGTGATGAGAGAGAGAGGCCAATTTTTGGCAATTTTAGACCTATGAAAGCTATTTGAGCTTAGAGATGAGTTACAAGGATTTTTAGATACATAATTGAATTGGTCACATTTGATATAACTATACACAGTCCATACAACTTGCTTGAAACTGCCTTGTTTGTAGTTTTACTTTTAGATGGATGTTGAACCTATAAAATTCAATTTAAAAATTGCCATCTTTGACATATCTAACATGTGGTATGTAATATATCCTCTTGAAACACTTGTTTTCTTATGGAAACCATACAAGTTAATTTTAATGACTAAAAGGTAACATAAAATGACTTGGGATAAACTATACAACTAATGTTTGACCTCATTAATGAGCATGGTGGACATTTTATAACCTAGGAGACTCTATGAAAGTTTGAACTATATAGGGGATTGATCTAATTTGACTTGGGGTAAAATTAGTCAACATTTTGGTGATTTCCTATAGATAGAAAGCCTGCTATGCTAGATACCAGTAGCCTTCTCCTATCCATTGGGCTATGGAGTAACCTATACACTATACTTGACACTGATAATCCTTAAAAGGACACCAAACCACATAAAATAATAGGAAACAAACACACAAAACAACACACCAAAGAAAACACACTTGTGTTCTCAAAAAAACTTAGGGAACACACACACATATAGGAAAATCACACCTATCTTGATATGTAAAAGATATCAAACACTTGAGGTGAAGAAAAAATTCATCATTGATTCAACCAGGGTCAAAGATAATGCTTCTAGCATCATTATTGCTCTAAGAAAACATACCTTCACGTGATGCATAATTGTTAATGAAAACTTGCTTATGTAGATAGTCAAATGACTTAACATATTTATATATTCTACTAACTAGAAGTGTGTTACTTGGAGCTCTCATGAATACTCTATCTATCCCTCTAAGAGTCTTGTTTGGGTTTACAACTTGATTGACCTCTATCATGTTCAATTGATACCTCTCATATTGAATTTTAGGAGTCATCAAAGTTGTCTCAACTTTACTTTCTTTTAAAACATGATGTACTTGATGTCTAGGAACATCAAGCTTGTCCTCTTGCTACTCCAACATGACTAAAGGTGGTTCAACATCAAGGTAAGGTTTGGAATACTCGTCAACCACACACATTTCTACCTTAGATTCATTAGAATCCTTCATGACTACAACCTTCTTGACAGTGGTTTGACATTCATTTTCATGATTAACAAGATTCTCTCCTTCATGTCTATAAGATTAATTAGTAACCTTATTTCCATATTCATGCTTCTTAGGAAGGGGATTTGACTTACTCAACTGTTCAAAATCTTGAACTATGGCATGAAACTATTACCATAGGTCATCTTCTTCTTCATGGCTATCTCATTAATAGACTCCTCCATCTTATGTAGGTAGAATGGAATTTTCTTCCTCACTATATTTATATATCACACTTTGAAAACCATCATCATCATGAATGTGAATAAGGTAATTACCTTCAAAAACTTGTTGAAAAGAATTATCAATGCTTACTTCAAAATGTTCATCACCTCACTCATGGATGATATATATGCCAAGGTTAGTCTATTGAATGAAAGTATATGGATCATGTCCATAAGTGTTAGCATGATACTCATCTAGGAAAATATCAGAGATACCTTTAAGTTTGGAAAATGCTCCATCCTCTATATCATATTCTTCTTGATCATTGATGGTACAATTCAGATTAGAGATTGCTTCCACATATGGCTCAATATGAAAATTAGCCAATTGTTATGTTCTAATAGTTACCTTTGATCCATAGATTGTTTTGAAAGATAATAAGGACCAATAAGCTAAGAGATATCCTCCTATCTTGGTGGTGAAATTTCTTGATAAGCAGACAACAAAGTGAGTAGGCAGATCAACCACCACTATATCTTGAAGGATTGAAAAGATTGGATAATCATGCAAGAAAAATATCAAACTTTTGATATGCCACACTGACTTAGATGGTGTCCCATCAAGTTATATCACTCCCTTTCTATATGGTTCATATTTTAATCCCAATTTATCTACCATAAGTTTGGGCATAATTGAGATACATGCCCTACTATCCACATTACAATTATGAACAAGCTTATCTCTCATAATGAGAGTGAGGTATAAGGGTGGGGGATTTTAAAATTTGGAAGAGGGATAAATGATGTGAGTAGGAGTATTAGTGAGGGCTACATCACCAAGTATTGATGGTTGAGGATTGATATGGATTTGGGATAGTTGCTCTTGAAGTAGTTCCTTTTGACTGGGCATGTAGAGCACTTACCAAAGAGAGAGACTAGTCTTAGCATTATTTAAGGAATAATTGATATATAAAGAAGGACTACTCACCTTTTATTGTATCCTTAAAGGAAAATAAGTGCCTTGAACTTGAGGCAATTGATAACTTTGAGTTACCCTTCCCACATTCTAATTTTGAATAGGTGCAAAACTTGTAGGACTGTCACACGTGTATTCACACGTTGATGCCTTATGGGAGGGTTATTTGAACTTGTGTCTACACCATAGAAATATACCAAAGCCTTCCTCTTTGATATATTATTGGCTGAAAATGAGGTACCTTGGTTTAGGATAAATGTGTCTTCCACTATAAAGTTTGTCAAGCTCACTCTTTGAGGCTATCACCCTTCATTTATTTTTATTTACATGAAGTTATCATATTCTGCTGTCAATTAAGGAGTAAGTCCTCCTTGAGATACCAAGGCTTTTCCTCCATCTTCATTGGCATATCCTTGAGACTTCCATTCATTTCCTTAAACTGATTTACTATGGACTGGAACCTTAACTCTTGTGTTAGAGGTAGAGGTCAGATTATATGCATTGGGTGGCTTATTGAAGTTAGACTATCCTTATCCTCTCCCTTGACCATATTAATGAGGTGGAAACCTAATTACTTATGAAGGATAGGAATGGGGATTTTTGTTAAATCCATACTATATATTTATCTTCTTAACTTGAGTCTCTAAGGCCTTGCATATTGCATTCAAGTCAATGACATCTTATAATTTTTTTGGGGCAGCATTGGACTTATTTTTTTCACTTGGGATCGGAGAAACACTTGGAGTATCAATAGACATGTTGGGAAAAATAGGCATAGATATTTTTGGAGGGATTCTACTAACTTTTATTAAATAATTCTCATCTCTAATGGCTATGTCATAGGCTTCAGGAAAAGTGTATCCACCCATGTACTAAAACATGATGGTTATATCAGTCTAATAGCCCTTAGGTATTTAGGAAAAACAAAGTTTGCATGGGGTCTCATGGGAGGGGGAAACCTATACCAAGTTATTTGAAACCTCTCATTGAAGTCATTCATAGTTTCCTTAGGACCTTTTTGAATCACATTCAACTAATGAATGAGTGATATATGATCACTTCTATCCTCAAACCCATGGGTCAATAACTCTCCAAACTCATCCCAAGTGGTGATACATCCTCCTAATAATTTACTAAACCAGTAAAGGTATTTTCACATAGGAGACATGACAAGTAACTTAACTATAATGTTAACATTAGTGGCATTATGAAAGTTGCATAAATTATAAATGTCCCTAATATGCTCACTTGGGGTGATAGGACCTTCCCCATTGAAGGTGGGAACACTCTCGGTGGCATTGGATGGAATATCATCATATGCATTAAGTTGTATAGTATTTTTAATATTAAAGGCTAGGAAAGCATGCTACCTAGCCATATTATCCTCAAGTTCCTCTTCACTCTCTTGATATTCTTGGCTTGCAAAGTCTTCTTGATATTCAAATATTAAGATAGGTTAAGTTTGTTGAGCTTCAATAGGAAGTTCAGGTTGAAGGAGTGGGTTTATAGGATTGATATCTCTACTAGTATTTGAGCTAGTAAAGACCATGAAGTATGAACAAAAGGAATGATAAAATTTGGTCTACAACCAGATATTACCTTTAGTGGAGTTGCCAAATGCTGAGTAAAACACACATATATAGCTATGATAAAATCAAGATCAACATTCATCTTGATAAGATTTACTTGGGATAATAGTACTATTAGGTGTGCCATAAATGTTGTCACTCAATATTACACCCTAGAGAGGTTGTTCAAGCCTTATTTAGATTGAGTGGAACATTGGATTACCTCTAGGTTTGTGGGTTGCCTATAGCAGAGGTAACCTTTAGGTTTAAGGGTTAGCTCAATAGATTATTCTTTGATAGCTTATTACCTACACTACTTGCTTGATTGGATGATAAAGAATAGAAGGAACATAAAATTAACCTATGTTAATGAGGTGATGCACTAGATATATCTCCACTAGATTACCATACACTTACACTATAAAACATGACTCATAATACTAATCTCAACATCCTAGATTGCTCTAAAATAAGTATTTTAAACATGGAGGTGATATGCATTGTAATTCTCAAGGTGAGTGAACAAAAGGTCATATTTTAGGCACTAATTCTACTCCTTACACATATAAATAGGCAAATAAAACTAGTTACACTTCATGTGACTTGTTAGAGGGAGAACTACTTGCACTAAGCATGAAAGAGTAAAGAGAAGACAAGGATAGATACTTATCACTTATCATTCCACTATTCACCAATTCACACACTTAGACAAGAAGCTATGAACTCAAAACTAAATTATAAATATTTATTTCAAAGGAAAATATAATATTCAAACTAGTAGGGCTTTGCCATACCAGGTGTGGAATACATGCAAAGGCCAAAATGACTTGCATATATAGAGAATAGGATAGGAAAGAGAAGAAATGAAGTTCAAGGGTCATAATTCCAAGTATTAGGGCATGAAAAATAGTTATAATTTGAGATAATGAGGTGGAAAATAGACCATGAAGTGGTCTTGGACAAGTGTCCATCTGAAATATGACACCTTCCCTCAATTTGGAATAGAGACTCTTCATTGTCTTATTTGAAACTACCTCTTGGTGATGAAGAGTCATTAGATTGATTGAAACTAACTTAGGAATCATTAAAAACATATTATATGTCATGGGAGGTTTGAAATAATATTTGATTATCATTAGATACCCCTCTAACTAATATCCTTCTTCTTGACACTTGTGTTCAGTATCTACAGTCACTTACTAGGTTTATAGGCTTCAATATTCAATTTGTCATCAAGGTGACTCGTAGTTTCTCAAGAAGATGTGTTGTAGAGGTGTTAAGAAATCTATTTAAATACCTTTAATCCTATATTCCATCAATTAGGTCTCAAAGAGATCCTATATCAAACCTCTTATCTTCTCACTAGGTAGTCACTTATCTTTTCACTATCTGTCTAAGACTACCTACAATGAAAATATTAGCAGAGGAGTTTTATGCTTCACTTGGGTGAGATATGAGTATTTAGAGTTAGAAAATTATCTACTCCCTTAATGGATTTCATACACCAATTCTCCTTTGTACCTATAAAACACATCAAAACCTGTAAGAACTCAGATTTTAGTCTATCCGTACAAGTGATAGTATGGATAAAATGGATCTCATGGATCTTAGATGAGTGATAGATAGGTTCAATTCACTTTCTTTACCAATTATCCAATTTTAGGTGCATCTCCATTCATTTCTTCTCAATTGAGTTTTCACAAGCATTTTGAGATGGTTTTAGGTCTCTTAGCTTCTTAACATTGATTCATAAAAGTTAGACATTCAACCCCTGAACCAGTTCCATAAATATTGATTTCATGACCCTCCTCAACTATACCTATCTCCTCAAGTCACCATGTATTTGTTCTATATAGATATAATCAATTGAAAATGACCTTTCAATCTTCTGACTACATTCTGAGTACTCTTGTTAGATATTTATGTTAAAAATGACCACTCTATGCTATTTATTTACAACTTGATGGTTCTTGTAGACTATTCACTCTCCCCTAAAAGTAATCAAATGACTTAGGAAGATCATGTGGTCATGGAAGTGTAACTAGGCACCTTGAGTGTTTAGGCCTGAAATGTGTACTTGTGTATATGACCACCTATAGGTGTTCTCATTAAATGTGAGTGTTTCTAAACTTTTTAAAATCTTCTTTCCAACTCTATACATCTTCCAACGATTACTTACATCTTTGCCCTTCATCCCTTCTTCATTTATTATCAATGCATGGTAGTCTTGATTATGGAGTGCCCTTTTTTTGAGATAAAATAGAGGGTACATCCCCTATTTTTTTTTATAAATAAGACCATAGATGGATTTTTTAGGTCATAAAGATGATCTATACCAATTTTAATAACTTAGTCATGCCCTGAGACCTCTCAAACCTTGAATTTCTCAAGATTGGCTTATAGGGTTGACTGTGTGCAAGATTTTCATGCAGAGTTGGGTTTGTTCTATCTTCACCTGCGTTAGAGTGTTTGGATATAGGGATAAAATGGAAACACATTGTTATAATTATAAGAGTGGAATCTATATTTTCATCCCATTCTATACCTTTGTCTACTAATTAGACCTGTGTTTCTCCATTAGTATGAGTTTCTTAGTGTACTCAGTTAGATTGTAGGTGCTTATTTGGGTAGAAGCTAGAGGTTTCCTATAGGATAATATATACTTGAAAATTATAATCACATTATTGAATTCCTCTAAGGTCATCAATATCATCTTATACCTAGATAAGCTCATCTCACACCTTAGAAGTAAACGCTACTCTCTATTAATCAAATGCATTATGAGGCCACTATTGCACTTCAAATTCTAGACTCATTTGGGCCTAAAAGGCAATGTAGCTCTTTGAGCATCTTCAGTAAAAATTGGTTTAAGTTGTAAGTCAATCAACCTTCATATTCTTGACTAAACAATCATTCATATGTCAATATGTGATCTTCTACGGCCTAGACTTCAAGGGTGAGGCCATTTAGGGTTACACTGACTTCATAATCTCATATCATAAAATGACACTGTATAAGACATAGTCTCTTTTCATATAAGTTAAGGTAAAAATCTCCTCTGAGAAAATTTCTTACTTTGTACCTTTATGAGTGGTAATGAAATGGTCATAACCATGTTGATGATTTGAACTCCATTCAAGTCCCTTTCAAAGTCTCAGTCTAATTGTGTTACCTTGAGAATCTTCTCACAACTTGAAATTCTAATCTTCATCAACACTTAGAACTCTGTGGCATCCTTAATCCTATTGGTATCCATCTAAACTTGACTACAACAAAAGGTTTTAATGTTTGGAATCTAGTTCTCTTCCTGTAGATGATGGAAACCTTGAAAATATTGTAGGCCTTAAAGATGGTGGATACCTATTGGAGATCTCATAATATAACATGAATTTCTCTCAAATCATTAACATTCAACTTCTGAGGTATACACACTCAAAATGCATATAACATATAACATTAAGAGACTAGGTCCTATTTTCCATATTTAGCCCACATACCAAAGTATACACTCAGTTGATAATGATCCTACTTCAAAGAAAAAGGTAGAGTTCCTGATTGATAAAATGATCAAATGGTTGAATGAGCTCTTAATGGAATGAGTGGAATAGAGAGATCATGGAGCTCATAAAGCTTTTGAATAACTTTAAGTTCACTTAAAGTATAATTCATAAATTTTTAAAAGATTGGTCCAAAGTTGTAGAGACCTTATGGAGTGCTCTAGATAAACATGGAAGCTCTTGGATTTCATCTAGTCCACTCACCATCTAGAGCTTGTCTAGACATTTGGCTAAAGTAGCAAAAAAGCTGAGTAGGCATTTTCATGACACTAAATCATACATGTGTGGATGAGTCAAGAAGAGTTGTTCACATGGGTTTCTTTATATCAGAGCCTAGTTCATATGTGCCAAGTTTTAGCTCATGCACTATAGCACAATGAAAGATATGCATGGGAAAATTTTGCTCATATCACATAATTTGTTAAGTTTCCATAATTATCCATTTTAGGCCAAACTATCATCAATACGTCATGAAGGATCACATGAACCGATCAAATTAAAATTTTTATAGAAGCATGTGGAAATCTAAAATGGCGAGTGGATCAAAAGGGTTTGTTACTTTTAGCATTAGGTCTATTCTCTATAAATTTGGTTCCCTCATGATCTTCACACTTCAAGTTATAAAATTGTAAAGTTGGTCAAGAAATGGCAAACATCTACGTGAACATCATTTTTATGACCCACAAAGTGACCATTTAGATCTAAATCCTTGGTGGGAACCTGAGAAGGAACCCATGGTTGAAAAGTATCAAGTGAGTGGAATCTTGAAGCAAATTAAAATGGTCAGCGCATCCTAGGAACCAATGATAAATCGAGCTAAATGGTGGGTACCTAAGATCTACGGTCCACATTTAATCAGATCTCAAAGTCTAAAGGAGTGAAATAAAGTTAAAAGGGTAAAAATCTAAGGTGGTTTCAATGACAAATAGAAAATGAGATGAGTTGGGATGTTAGATGAAAGTTGATAAATCAAATTGAACTCGACTCGATGAGGAGAGCCAAAAAGACTTGAACTCAAGCCTGACTTGAGTCAGCAAAAAGGGTAAAGGGAAGGAGCTTAATGCGGGCTCAAATGAGACCTAGAATTGAATAGAGTGATATGGATCTATAGGAAAAACCAATATCCTTAGATTGGTTTTCATCTATAGTTAATCTGAATCAAGATCCAAGGTATAGAGTAGATATATGATTAATGAGGAAACCATCCCAAGTCAGGCCCTTGACAAACTGCCATTCAAGATAGGCATGATGTGTCCTTGGCAAATATAAAGATTTTGTCCTCTTGATTATATCTAGGGGAAGATCAATAAATCATATCTTTAGGATTTGGAAAGTAGTTGGAGCATTCACTTCTAGCCAAATCACAACTTACCACTTTTAGTAAACTCTTTTCTAGTGCAGCCTACTCAAAATAGAATGATTCGAAGGCTATCTAGGCAAATCATGAATATCTTGCTCATAATGACCTATTTTAATTGGATCAAAAGCCTATTAAAACATATTTTGGAGCTGACAACTCATTAATTATCATGAACAATGTGCTCCTCTCTCTCCTCTCCCCCCTTTTCCTATATTAACCCTTTCTTTCCATTTTATAAAGGGTTCTTAGATTTTATACTTCTTTTATCTTTCTAAGAGATGAGACATTCTTGAGATATTGAAAAGTATACTTAGATTGATTAGGCTTGACCCTGTTAAACATTTTTAAGAACTACCTCTTATGTAATAGGACTTTCTTTGCCTATCTTTTACCTTGAACCTATGTTTGGCAAGTTGTGCACTATGGCATTATGTGAAGGAGAATTTTCCTAGTTCATTGGTCCTTATTTATAAATTTATTTAGGGAATTTTTAATGATGTTTGCAAGTCTATATTAGTGTTCTATTCTGAACTTCTTCTATGAAATACTTATGCAGATTAGCTTGATCTTAAGGTTGTGTAAGATAGTACTATCTTTTGTTGATCTAGTGTGGGTTTGAGATTATGGGAGTTCCCTTTTAAGTTTGGTGCATCAGCTGGTTAGCTTTATTATGATCCTTCACTCTCTTTTTACCCCTTTTCCCATGAATCATTAGGCTTAGTTTTAGTCTTAGGTGAGCATCAAAGAGGAAGCCAATCTACTTCAGAGGTTCAACCCCAACATAGGTGACCCATAGCTTGGTGTTGTTCCCATGTTTGACCAAGTTTTGAGTGAGGAGGCCTGACCCTTGCTTATCTTAGGGTGTAATTCTAGTCTATAATAGTTTTTGGCATGCTTGGTGGGACTTGTGATCTAGGAATTTGACTCAAGAGAGGATGGTTAGTATGGTGTTAGTTCCAAAATGAAAACAAGATGAAATAAAAACACTAATAGCATAACATCTCTAGGCCTAGACACTAGGGAGAGCTTAGTTAACAAAAGAAAATGACAAACACAACAAAAAAGCAATGTATCAAGCACAATAATTCCTTCATCTTCCTTAGATGCTCTAAATGCATTTGTAGTGGTGGCTTGCTCAGTTTGTGCTCATGAAGTCCTTGACAAGGGAAGCTTGACAACCTCCATATCTCCTTGGCACCTTTGGCTTGTGGCTTGGCTTGGCTTGGAATCAATTTGGAATTATAACACTAGTTTCTTGAAGCTTTTGGAACCAATCTTGGCTTGGAATCAATTTGGAATTATAACACTAGTTTCTTGAAGCTTTGTATCAAAAAAGCTTGGAAATGATGTTGTGAGGCCTCCTATTTGTAAATTTTTGAGAATGTCTAGAATCAACCTGAACCATCCATCTCAAGATTGAGATGTGTGGTTGAGGATTAATTCAATTTTTGGAATTAAGTTTTTAATTATCCTCATCATTACATTGGAAGAAGGGGCAATTAAGAGTCATGGAGGGCATTTATGAGGCATGAATCTTGATGTTTGTTGCATTTATGGCCTAGGGATGTCTTCCCAAGAAATGAGGTCACTTTATGATTCAAATATTCAATATTCATTTCCAAAACAAAGTATTCAACAAGTTTCCATGGAATCATTAATTAGGCCTTGATTTAGGTTAATTAGCTCTTAAGCACGATTAAGCACTTTATGCACAAATTACTCAAATTGATCAAAATGTCTTGTTACTGGTCCAAAATTTGATTGTATTGGATTTAGAAGGTGTTGTTAGATGCATTAGAACCATATTCCCATTTAGGATTTTACCAACAAAAAATATCAAAGGCCCATGTCTTGTGTAAAAGATTTGATAAGAAAGAGCAATCTAGAGCACACAGGTACAAATTTGGCATTTTGACTCAAAATAAACTGATCAAAGTTAGCTAGCCTATAAATTGAATTGCCCCATTTATGGATACCCTAGCCAAAATTAAAACTTTAATATGTCATTTTTACATCATTTTGAATGTTTTAGTGTTTTTAGGCCAAATTATGCATTTTGGGTAGAAATTGGTTAAACCCTGATTGGAGGTTATCAATAGCCAGATTTAGGTGTCTATAGTTTGCCCCTATTTGGAAAGGAATTGAAAGCTATAAGCATAGTAACATCTTCTCAAATAATGAAAAGGTATTATATGCCTATAATTACAATGATGATAAACAAACTGTATGATACCCCCTTGAGGGAATGGTTAGCACAAGGAGGTTGACAAACAGTCCTTCGAAAAGAAAGAAACAAAACAAGGGGACCAAAGAAAATAAAAATGATGGGGTGAAAACTTAATGATATTGAAAAATTAGTCAAAATAATTAAGAATAAAATTGGGATGGTGTACAATGGTTTGCCCAAAGGGGGTTATAAGCATTGTATCCAGATAGTGGTAATGTGGTATGATAACACAATGATTTACCAAAGGCGGTTATAATCATTAAGAAGATGGAGCTGATCCAGTTAAGATAGACAAACAAGATAACATGGCCCTGTATGGGTAAAAAAATTAAAGTGGTGATAACACAATGATTTTTCCAACGGTAGTTATAATTATTGAGAAATGCAAGTGGGATGGATTGCAATGATTTGCCCATATACGGTTATAATCATTAGACCTTGATTATGGAAAACATGATAAACTTGGCCGAGGATGATGATAACTTAACACAGAGGGTAATGATGAATTGAAACAACTTGTTAGTAGGGAGCCGCTCATTCAAACTAATAAAGGTTGAAATTATTTCATGTTTAATTACTCTATTTAAGATATGATTGGGAGTGAATCAGGATGTTGGTGCTGAAGAGATGCCACCATTGTTGAATAGACTTCTTGAAGCTAAGGTTTGTTATTGAATGTGATGGTAGGCTTCATGATAGAACACCATAAAAACTTGGTCAAAATATGCATGAGGACTAATTGCTGTAATCCAATACTCAATAGAAATAATGTACCAATGATAGAAAACATGATGACAATTTAAACATATAAATATTGATGGATTCAAGTGTAAGTGTGGGAAAGGAATCACCCAATGAACACACATAAACTGAATCAAGGCAATAGTGTTGAAAGCAAACAAACAGGTAGATAAACAAACAAAATAAGCAAAAACAAACAAACAAACAATGCAATAAAAATCCTACGAACATTGCCCCTAGAAAATAGGTGACAACTTAACAAACAAACTAAATGGAGGATTAGAAGAAAAGGAAGGGGGTGGCTGAGTTGTCTCCATATGCGCTAGGCAAGTGGATGTTGCCTATATAGTTTCATGGATGTAATATCTAATAAAAAACTTCAGGCCAAATGTAGTTCTCCCAGGGAATGGGATGAATGTGATAATTGAGGAAAAACAAATAGAATGAATGTGATAGAATAATAAGAATGGTCTTGAAAAATAAAAAGTACATGAGAGAAAAAGGCCAAAAAGTATGAGGAAACTAAATGACAAATGATTTGCTTGTAACTAAGTAAGGGTTCCCAGAATCCTTAAGGAAAATTAGTCAATGTTTTAATTCTTTTCTAATGATTTTTTAAATATTTTTGGAAGTGTTTTGGAGTGTCTCAACTCAATTGAGAATGATGAAACACTAAATGGTTCAAGCTTGAAAAATAGTGAGAGCATTGAAACTAAATTTGCTCACAAAATAGAGAGAGTGTGGCTTAGGTTACTCATAAAATGGTGAGAGCATGGCTTAGGGTGATCATAAAATGGTGAGAGCATGGCTTAGGTTACTCATAAAATGGTGAGAGTGTTGGGAAAAGGGTGACTGAGATGACCTCAATAAGTATTGAGTACTGCCTACATAGTCTTATAATAGGACCTCAAGTCACTGTAGTTCCACCCTTACATCGAAGGAATTTGACTAGTGTAATAGTCAATTCAAACCAAATAGGCACAGCTGGTAAAAAGACATAGTACAACATAAGAAGTGGCAAGTTGGTACACCAAGGCTTAATGTTTTCCCTAGTTTTCTCACAGGTGTTTATAACTAGGACATAATAGCAAATATCAAAGGTACTAATTTGCCCAAAGGTGGTTATAATTAGTAGCAAGACTAGTGGTAAGAAAGAATAACAAACAAAGGATGCAATTGCTGAAACTTCTGTCACACTAATCCAAAATATGATCTTTGTCTGAAGTACTAGAATTGACTGATGAAACTGGTCAGATACCTTGATGTTAAAAATGTAAAATGGATGATAAAAACGAAGGTCAAACATGCTAGGCTATAGAACATACTAGGTTGGTAGGTCAAAAATGGAAAGTGGATATGATAAAGAGGATGGATAAGGATGGTATTTGTACAAATAAGAATAGTGACAAAAAGGCATAACTAAAATGGTCCTTATAGACAATACACCTAAGCGCTCAATCATAGTACCACTTGAGATGAATAATATTCATCAACTCCAAAAGTTCCTCTCTATCTGGTGTGGCAAGCCTATATGCTCTTGATGATGATGAAAGGTCCTATCCAATTTGGTTTGAATTTCCCTTTATGCTTCTTCTCGGTCATGGTATTATTTTAGTTTTCTTTAAGAACAATATCATCAAGTTCAAATTTTTTATACTTAACACACTGATTATAGCGGCCTTTGAGTCAATTCTGATATGCTTGAAGATTATTGAGCACAGCTATGCATTTCTCATCAAGTAGGTCTAGCTTTTGCAAGTGAGGTACTCGATAGTCATGATCATCTAGGACATGCTTGAAAGAGATGCGTAGTAAAGGCAAATTGACCTCAATGGGAAGGATGGATTTAGTACCATAAATGAGTATGAAGTGGCTCATGTGGGGGTACAATGATTGGTATGGTATGCCCAAAGGGCAGGGAATATCTGGAGGTGCCAATCACAACTGGCATCATTAACAATCTTTTTGAAAATATTGACAATAATTTTGTTGAATGCCTTGACCTATCCATTACCTTGAGGGTAATATGCTATAGAAAAATGTTGTGTGATGTTATATTTAGTACATAGGTGGTCTACATCTTTGTTTTTGAACGATCCTCCATTATCAAATATAATGTTAGAAGGGATACCATAGTAGCAGATGAGATGGTTGAAGATGAATTTGGAAATTTTCTTTCCAATCACATAAGTGAGGGGTATAGCTTCAACCCACTTAGTGAAATATTTAGTGGTGATAAGGATATGTTTATGGCCATCAGATGAAGTGGTGTTAATCTTCCCTAATGAGGTCAAGTCCCCATGTATAAAATGGCCATGGTGTCAACATCAGTTTCAAAGTTTTTCCTAGGGCATGAATTAGATTAACACACCATTGACATTTGTCACACTTCTTTACATATGTAGTGTCATCTACATCCATTGTGGGCCAATAGTAACTAGTACACAAGATATTTTTGGATAATATTTCCCTACTTGAATGGGCTCCACATACTCCTTTGTGAACTTCTCTTAATGCTAATGTAGACTACTAAAGTTAAAAAATGAAGCAAAGTTCCATCAAAATTATGATGGTAAAGGGTGGATCCAAGTAGCTTATAATGAGTGGAATGATAAATGAAGGCTTTGGTTTATTTTCAAGAGAGGTTAGGTGGTAAAACTTGGTAATGAAGGTAGTTATAAATGTTTGATTACCAGATAGAATTAGGAACCAATAATATCATAAATCATGGCAATGATTGAAGGTTCATGAGCTGGTGATGAGAAATTCTCAATGAGGAACTGATACTCTCTAGCTTTGTCTATTTTTCAAATCAAAGAACCAATAGTAGCCATGGTATCTGCAGTTTTGTTACTAGCCCTGGGTATATGTTCAAACTAAATGTTGGCAATTTATTGTTTAAGAGTGTCAACCATGGCTTTATATATAACTAGCTTGTCATCTTTGGTCTGAAAATGATCTATGACTTGATTGATGATTAACTAAAAATCACCATAAACTTGGAGATGAGATATATTCCACTGCATTGCTTTTCAAAGTCCTCCAACAAGTGCTTCATACTTGGCCATGTCATTGATACAAGGAAAGTTGATTCTGAATAATTTAGGGATTAGATCCCCCTGTGGTGTAATAAACAATAGGCATACCCTCGATCCATAAGCAGTGAATGAACCATCAAAATATAGCTTCCAGGGCTACTCCTCAAGGTGTGTGTCAATGATGGGTTCATCAAGAAATTGAAACTTGAGTGGCTATGTATCTATGAGAGGGGATTCAATAAGTTGATCTATAAGAACTTGTCCCTTGATTGATTTTTGATTGACATACTCTATATCAAGCTCACTAATAAGAATGATCCATTTAGCCATTCTACCTTGCAAAGATATTTTAGATAGTAGATACTTGAGCATATCTACCTTTGAAATGACCATGGTTTTATTATTCAACATGTAATGATGCATTTTTTGAGTTGAAAAAACCATGGCTAGACAAGATTTTTCAACATGAATATAGTTATTTTCATATGTAACCAAGGTATAACTTAAGATTTTTCTGCAATTGTTCCACTATATCAAACTTCTTGTCTTGGTCAATAGTGAATAGTTTATTCTAAGGTTGAATAGCTGGTTGGATGATAGGTAAAGTGACAGATGGTTATAGATTTTGGATAGTAATCTTTGACCTATGAGTTATTATTACATAATCAAGATTAAATACTAGACCATTATTACTAACTATTGTTGGAAATGGTGTGGGACCAAATAGGATAAATTTTAGTTACCGATGCACTTGCATGTGGTCACATGGCAAGAAGGAGTTGTTGCTATAAGATCCAAAAGTGGAAGTCCTGGTTTGTTGGTTTGCCTATATGCACTCCTAGGTAATGAAATGATTATATATTTAATTTGGTTGGATAGTATTTTTTAGTAAATGTCTAGGCTGATTAGTGCTTGGTCTAGGATTAATGGAGATGGTATTAACGCTACCCCCTACAATATGACCTACAACCCTATTGTAGTCATGTGAAACTACATGGTAGATTTGTTGGTTATTACCATTATGACCTTGGTTTTATTCATTATTTTTTTGTGTGTATTTTGCTACTGATTTTGTTGATTCTACTAGTTTGGCCTTTGATTTTGTTGTTGCACTAGCCATTGTTATTGTTGTTGATTATTTTGTTGCTACTAATTGTTATGTCAAGGAAAGGGGTTTTGATAAATCCCAAGAGTTTGATTGGAAGTGGAAGCACCATTATCTAATGTTATCTTTCCATTCTCTAACATATATTTAATTAAATGCTTGATTTAGACACATCTTTATAATTATGCCCATTAACCTGATGATAGTCCCAAAATTTATTTTCACAGTACCAATCAGGTAAATAAATGACCTATGGATAATGCTTTGGTATAGGCCAACTAATAATATTAGCATTAGAAAGATTATGAAAGATAGATTCAATGGGTTCTCTTAGGTCACTAAAGACATGACGTGCAGGGATGGTTCTCTTAGGAAGAGAGGTTTGCAATGGTGAAGGTTGTTGTATTTGTTGTGTAGGTTTTGGTTGTTGTGCTTGTGGTATTGGTTGGGGAGGTTTCTGGGTAGGAGTAAGCTAAAAATGTGGTGTGCATGAGGTTTGCATAGTTTGCACATGATGGGATTCGATTACTCCATTTCCCCCAACATTCCTATTATGGCTGAATTGCCTCAATTTTTCTTGGTTATTGGCCTGTGCAGGTTGTGATGCTTGTGACTGATTAGGATGTTGTTGTTGGATGTTTCCCTAATTGTTATAATTAGTCTTGATGAATCCTTTATGATGAGTGATCACTTGATCAACAAACCTTTATCAATGATCTCTTTGAACATATATGCACATTATAACTCCAAATGATAAGCTATCTCGCTAGTCAAATTTTTGGTAAACACAATGGCTAATTGTTTATCTAGTAAAATATAGGTGAAATGGCTTTCAAGGGCTCTCCATCCCTATAAATAACTTACAAAACTCTTCCCAACTTTTTGCTTTGCTTATGTAAGGTCCACTAAGGAAATCTCATGCTTAAGATTATAGAAAAAGTACTGCATAAATTTATCAGAAAGATCATCAAAGTCTGTTACTAAATTATTGGGCAAATTTAAAAACCACTCCAAGGCTTGTCCAAACAATCCCCTTGGAAACAACAATAAAAGGTATATGTCACTATATGCCACTAGTTGACATGCGATAAAGAATTTGATCAAATGAGCCTTAGGGTTACCTTTCCCTTTGTATTTGTCAAATTTAGGTGTTTTGTATCCTAGAGGAAATGGTATCTATAAATAATCCATGTTGAATGGATAGGAACACACATAATCCAATTTAAACTTTTTAGTCTACTTGCCCACCTAAATAGCAATAATTACATCCTTCATCTGTTGTAATTTTTGGGATAGGAAACTAGAAGGGATATTGGTTTGAGGGAGAACATTAGTTTGGGTAAATCACTGGGAGGTCACAAGTGGGACACATTGACTAGGGTATGATTGAGACACTTGTTGAGGTATATTGGCCTGGTTGGGGAAAGAACCAGGAATATGCATATGTAGATTAGGATATACTAGAAATTGCACATTTGGTTGCACAATATTTTGGTCTAGGTTGGCAATAAAGGTTTAACTTGGAGGATTTTATGGTTGGGATGGAGGGATATAACTATATTGTGCCTGTTGTGGTTGAAAATGGACATGCTACCAACTAATCAAACTTTACTATTGAGTGGGAACTTGGGGACCAGGACCCTATCTCTAAATTTATGGCACATTTTGAACTAATGGTTGTCTAATAGGTACTTGAGAAACTTAGGGACCTCCTTGTTACATAAATCCCTATGAAGAAGTGAAAATAGGTTATAGATTTGGCATCTATCGCTATCCAATATTTACATGTTGTTGACCAGTCATTGCTTGGTTTTAAATTGGCATATTAGTCTATGACTGAAGAGGTATGTTTATCATTACTTGGCAATGTGGAATATTAGATACCCCTGATTGAGGCAACAATGTATTTGTCCTCTATTACATTGATACACTAGATTGTGTTTGTTGTCGTGGAATATTACTCGCTACTTATTAAAGAGGAGTAGGGTTTGTCACATTATATCATTGAGGCATGACATTATACATTTTTTGATTACCTGATCTTGTAGGTTGTACACTTGAGGAAGCAACTAGTTGAGGATGGGGTGCGGAAACTCCTATTCCTTGGTATGACGATCTACTCATGGGATTAACTATAGGCACATGTTGTTGGCTAGTTATTTGTGAGTTAGTACTGTTGGGTGAATATTTTGTCACCAGCTAATTGATGGGAAAAATAGGTTGTTTCAACCATTGCATAAGGAGATTGGTCAGCCAAATGTGCAGCTTTACCACATCAAAATGGGACAAATCTCTCCTCTCATCAAGGGGAGGTTCCCTATAAATATGAGGTGCTATATACTATATATATAAGCAGAAAATAACATTCAGGTGTAGGACAACGCCATCCATCTCTATTTTTTTAGAGATGATGTTCACAAACAAAGGAGAAATCCTAGTGAAATGATAAAAGGCACTTCTCTTCTTTCAGAAGTGGTCTGCAACAAACAACAGGAATTCTTTCTGGAAAGTAACAGTAACTGGATGTAGTAACAAGTAGAATGAGGTGTAGCACAAAGTCTCCCTCTCAATTGCCAAAGAGTGAAATAAGAAGGAAAATGAGGGCACAAAGCCATCCCAAGGTCCTTTACACATAAATAGAAAAACAAACACGCTAAAGACAATTGTAGCAGCACAAAGTCTCCCACAATTGGCTTCAGGACACCTTTCAAATTACTTCCACTAGTTGTACTTATTTAATTAAATGGACAAGATGGTATTCAAGAAACAAAACATAAGAACAATTCCCTAAACAACACAAGCTATCTCAGTGCAAAGTCTAAAAGGTCACTTGATTTCTCATTCAAATAAAGAAATATGATAAACAATATGAGCTCAAAGTCTCAAGAAATGCTTTTCAATTTGGGCAGATTTTCGCTTCTATATCAGAGAGATCTCCTTTGCATAAGATAAGAGATTATGATATATAGCAGCCAAGAAAGACTTGGGTGCTTTGTTTCATGGAATATGCCTTGAATGCATTTTTACTTCTATCAAGGGGTCATGTTGGAATAGGGCATCAGCCTTAACTGTGGCATGCCAATTCATCTCAAATGTCTCCTTTTGAAGTATGGGCCACTTGGTCCTCTTCTTGATATGTGCACAACTATCCACTTCTCCTTTACTCGATGGAGAAAAATAGGCTACGTCCTTGAGTGTTTACGCTCTCTGATGTCCATCTGGTGGACTGTTTCACTTATTAGAATAACTTTTGCATATATATTTTTGGTCTTTCTACATCATTCCCTCTTTCATCGCCGCATCTTGTTGTATTTTGTCTTTTTATTCATAATCTAAGCTCTTGGGCTATCTTTTCCCTTTCTGCTAGCTCTTTTGGCTTCTTCTTCAGCTTGTCACTGAGTTTATTCTTAGGTTCGCGCCACATTTGTAAATAAATGAGCATTTTTTTACCTTAAATTTTAATTTCACAAGGACATCATTGGTCACTTGGTCACTTGAACCACATTGAACCTTGAACCTTTGAACCATTAGAATTCATTGGTTTAATGGTTCAACAGTTTGGGTGGTCCTATCGGCTCCTTGGTTCAAACAGTTGAACCATTTCTTTGAACTTGTCTCTGGAATCTTCCACTTCCTTCCTTTGCTCGAAGCTTCTTTGTGAACTTTGAACTTCTTGAACTGGTTGAACTCTTTAAATTAGTTCAACCTTTAAACCATTTTAGTTCAAAGTTTAATGGTTCAACAGTTCATCCTCTTTCTTTGAATCCTTTTATTCTCTAAGTCTTTAAAACTCTATTGAACCTTTGAACCTTTGAACCTTGAACCATTTTGGTTCAAAGTTCAATGGTTCATTCTCTTTCTTTGAATATTTTTTCCCTTCAAACTTTTTGGATCCTTTTCTTTTCTGTTGAACTCGTTGAACCTTTGAACTTTGAACTCTTTTGGTTCAAGGTTCAACGGTTCAATGGTTCAATCTTTACTCTTTGAAGCCTTCTTTTCTTTAAGTCTTTTGATCTTATTAAACTTTTGAACTCATTAAACCAGTTTGGTTCAAGGTTCAATGGTTCAACCATTCAATCTTTACTATTCAAAGCTTTCTTTTCTTTAAGTCCTTTGAAGCCATTGAACTTTCCGAAGTGGTTAAACTTTGAACTTGCCGAAGTGCTTAACTCTTTGAAGTCTGCCGATGTCATTGACCCTTTAAACTTGTAGAGGCAGGGTTCAATGGTCTAATGGTTCAATGGTTCAATATTTTTTTAAATACTGCTAATAAGTCTTTTGGTTGAACCTCAATGTTGAACTAGCCTTGAAAATGCCTAAGTGTTGGGAACTTGTTTCTTTGTGAGAGCTCGTGTGTTGAAGTGGTTGAACCTATTGAACCTGTGAGTCCCTTAGCTAAAAAAGCTTGAATAACATAAGAACTTGGATGATCAGAACATTTTTTGAGAAGGGAAGAGAGAATTTTAGCATGCAGGACAAAAATAGTTGATATGTTGTCCCCAAAAATGAGTGACAAATTTTAGGAACAATAGCTGGCTCCAGTTGGAGAACTTCCATCGATTGTAAAAATAATCGAAGGGAGTAGAAACTATAATCTCTAGTGCCTTCAAGTATGCCATTGGGCTACAGAGTCATGCTACCCAAAAAGAAAGGTGCCAAAAAGAAATGAAAGTGAAAAGCACCAAATAGAACTAAAGACTATACACATACACATATGTACAATTGATGTCACCTGATACTTCAAGGATTAAAGTGCTTCAGATGCTGCCCACTATGAGGCTATGAAAATGATGTTCCATCTTGATAAACCAACAAGAAACCATTTTCTCCCTAAAATCAGTGATGGGTAAATGGACCTCTCCACTAGGAATCACATTTTCTGTGCACTCCTTTTGGTTCTCTCTTCTTGCTCCACAACAAGACTCAATCTCTAGTATGAAAATCATGAATCCTTGCTCTCTTGGTGAAGAGTTTCTTTTCCTGACTTTGGCATGCAACAATATGGTCCACTACCATAGCTTGTTGCTCTTCTAGTCTAGTGAAGCACATGATTTGATTGTCGGTGTTAAACACCTGACAAACCATCAGCTCAGTATTTCCTTTGGCATGAAGGAGCTTGACACCTTTTTATTGAGTAGCCTTCAACTTGAGTAAAAAAGATTCATACTCGGTAGTGTTGTTGGTGTTGGTAAATTGTAACTTATATGAAGAAGGAAAAATATCTCCTTGAGGAGATATCAACACAATCTTAGCTCTAGCACCAGTAGAAGAATTATTGCCATCAAATTTTAGGATCCAAATATCGTCAAAAATTGATCTTTGATTAGATATTTCTTCATTAGAGAAGGAAGATCATTTTTCATCTGTACTGCGCCCTACCAATTCTTCTAATGTCTTATTTGACTCAATTTTTGGATCACCACCTATAGGACTTTTGTCTACAAAAACATGAACGTCCTCTGTGGTCAAGAAGTAATTACCCCTGCCTAAAGACTCAAACAAAATTTGAGCTTCAGGCGCTAATGTTTGAGTGACAACATATCTTGCCTCCTTTTCAAGGAGTAGCCTCTGCATGATGCCCTTCACAGGGATCCTTTTCTCAGATAGGTCCATGCTCAATTTTCCTCCAACATCCTTGCAAAAATTTCAACCAAGAAGGATGCTGTATGACGCTGGGACATCGGCCACCAAGATTGTCATCTTGATTCTCTTATCTAGGAATGTTACAAATTCAAATCGGGCATCCTTGATTTATCCTAGCAGTGGCACTTATTTGTTCTCCATGGAAAAACATCTCCCAAATGTCTTGGTTAGTGTGAGACCAAGAGATTCTACCACTTTGGTAGGCATGACATTGTCAGATGCACCTGAGTCTATGATGTAATTGTTCAACTAGTGTCCATTTATCAGTAGGGAGACATAAAATGGCTCTATCCTCCCAGGAGCAGTAGGAGAAGAAATGACAAGGTTATTACAGGTGGATGTGGGAGTCACCTTTGGAGCAGCTAGTCATGTAGGGATAGATTTATTCTTTACACATTGAACCAACTTATCCAACTGCTCAGGGTTGGATTGTAGGAATTTAAATTTGAACATTTGAATTTTAGTTTTCTTGACATGGTCAACTATGTCAAATGTCTGAAATGAATTATGAATAGGGGGAGTTCATCCTTCTAGTTTTTAAGGGGGGAGGACTGATCTACAAAATTTAAGTGGAAGGTGAAGGCATACTTGAGGTACTTACTATTTTAATAATCACTGGGTCCTTTGGCTAGAAAGATAGAGAAGTTTCTCGTTTGGCAATCAAAATTGTAGGCTGATCTCACTCCTCTAATTTTTTTATCAACTTGTTGGGCTAACTAATTTTTGGACTGGGTGAACACAACGTATGATCCCTCAACTACTTTACCTTCACTTTTGGGTTCATCCTGGTAATTCAAGAAACCAATGTTGGAGTCACCAGCTGATTCCTCTTAGTTTTCTGTGAACAGATAAACATCATCTTCTGGGTTCAGCTTAGGCTAGAAGGAGAAATTAGATTCTATTTCAAGATATCCAACTGTTGAGTTGGCTAGTATTGCTTCAATGGCCAACTTCCCCTGTGAGGGAGGAAGATGATTTGGCTGCCCTTGATTCCTGGCAACATTGTCTTGGTATGACTAATTGGGGAATGTCCTCCTTGGCATATCTCAGTATGAAGGAGGAGCAGACATCCCTTGTGCCATTTTCTTTTTGAGAGCTAGAAACTCATTTGTCAGCTTTTGCACCAAGGGATCAGTGGTGCCTATAGATGAATATTCAAAAGATGAAGATTTAGCTCTGTTAGGATCTGTTCTTATCTTTCCTACCAAGATAAGGTCATCTTCCACCTCAGTAGCCAAATATTGAGTAGCATCAAGGTCTATGTGGCCAGTCCATCTCAACAGAAAACTCACTTTAGGTAGCTGAGAATTGATGAAAAAACATTTAAGGTTCTCAGGTGTTGGCTGAGCAATTATAATAATTCAGTTCCTCAGCTTGTCGAACTTAGAAATGAAGTCCCTCATAGGTTCATGAGGCTCTTTCTTCATTTGTGTGAACTGGGCTAGTAGGGCATGCGTGTCTTCAACAAGCTTGAACCTAGCTTTAAATTTAGATATAAGAGTGTTCCAGTCAGTCACTGATTGAGCCTACAGGTGATAAAACCAGTCTGTAGCAGCACCTTGTAATGTCTCCACAAATAGCCTAACTGCCACATCCTCATACTCCATGCCTATCACGCCACATGCTATGCTAAAGGCTGAAATATGTTCATCTAGATGAACTCTCCCATCACCAAAAAATATGGGAAAATTCTTCCTTGAACTATGTGGTAGCTCATGTAGAGGTGGAGTTAAATTGAGTGGGCCAAAAGAGTTACCCCAGGGGCCTTAAACCGCCATGATTTGATTATGGAAAGGGCAATAAGAAATTTGGGTGGAGTATGTATAGGCAAAGCTTTGCTAATAGTAGAAAAAGAAGCTTTGCCTTGTATTGGCAACCTGATATTGTTGAACTTGAAGTTGTGAAGGAAACAAATCAAAATTGCCGTGCTGCACCAACTCAAAAATAGGGTCAACAACACCTTGGGATATCTAGTTTCTCATATAGCATGAAGTTGCTAGATTGTATAATAAAAATAGAAAAGAACTAGACCTGCTTCAGTTTGAAGCTTGAGGCTTCAAACTATGCGCTCTTCCCCAACAGAGTCACCAAAAATTGTTGGGTGAATATTTTGTCACTAGCTAATTGATGGGAAAAATAGGTTGTTTCAACCACATCATAAGGAGATTGGTTGGCCAAATGTGTAGCTTTACCACATCAAAAGGGGACAAATCTCTTCTCTCATCAAGGGGAAGTTCCCTATAAATATGAGGCATTATATACGATATATATAAGCAAAAAATAACACTCAGGGGTAGGACAATACCATCCATCTCTCTTTTTTTAGAGATGATGTTCATAGACAAAGGAGAAATCCTGGTGAAATGATAGAAGGCACTTCTCTTCTTTTAGAAGTGGTCTACAACAAACAACATGAATTTTTTTTGGAAAGTAATAGTAACTGGATGAAGTAACAAGTAGAATGAGGTGTAGCACAAAGTCTCCCCCTCAATTTCCAAAGAGTGAAATACGAAGGACAATGAGGACACAAAGTCATCCCAAGGTCCTTTACACAAAAATAGAAAAACAAACATGCTAAAGACAATTGTAGCAACACAAAGTCTCTCACAGTTGGCTTTATGACACCTTTCAGATTACTTCCACTAGTTTTGCTTATTTAATTAAATGGACAAGATGGTATTCAAGAAATAGAACATAAGAACAATTCCCTAAACAACACAAGCTATCTCAGTGCAAATTCTGAAAGGTCACTTGCTTTCTCATTCAAATAAATAAATATGATTAACAATCTGAGCTCAAAATCTCAAAAAATGCCTTTCAATTTGGGTAAAGTTTCACTTCTATATCAGAGAGATCTCCTTTGCATAAGATAAGAGATTACAATATATAGTAGCCAAGAAAGAATTGGGTGCTTTGTTTCATGGAATGACCCATGTTACATTCAATGCCTTGAATGTATTTTCAATTTTGTCAAGGGGCCATGCTGGAATAGGGCATCAGTGTTAATTATGGTGTGTTAATTCATCTCAAATGTCTCCTTTTAAAGTATGGGTTGCCTGGTCCTCTTCCTAATATGTGTGCAGCTGTCCACTTCACCTTTAATTGATGGAAAAAAATAGGCCGCATCCTTGAGTGCTCACACTCTCTGATGTCCACCTGGTAGATTGTATCACCTACTGGAATAACTTCTACGCAGATATTTTTGGTCTTTCTACATCGTTCCCTCTTTCATCACCATGTCTTGTTGTATTTTGTCTTTTTCTTCATGATCTGAGCTCTTAGGCTATCTCTTCCCTTTTTACTAGCTCTTTTAACTTCTTCTTCAGCTAGTCACTGAGTGTGTTCTTAGGTCCGCGCCACATTTGAAAATAAATGGGCATTTTGTTACCTTAAATTTGACGTCTGTGAGGATGTCATTGGTCACTTGGTCACTTGAATAATGTTGAACCTTGAACCTTTGAACCATGAGAGTTCATTGGTTCAATAGTTCAGGGAATCTTATCAGCTCCTTGGTTCATTTGGTTGAACCATTTCTTTGAACTTGTCTCTGGAATCTTCTGCTTCCTTCTTTTGCTCGAAGCTTCCTTGTGAACTTTGAACTTCTTGAACTAGTTGAACTCTTTGAAATAGTTGAACCTTTGAACCATTTCGGTTCAAAGTTTAATGGTTCAATAGTTCATCCTCTTTCTTTGAATCCTTTTATTCTCTAAGTCTTTTGAACTCTATTGAACCTTTGAACCTTTGAATCATTTTAGTTCAAATTTCAATGGTTCATTCTCTTTCTTTGAATCTTTTGTTCCTTCAAACTTTCTAGATCCTTTTATTTTTAGTTAAACTCATTGAACCTTTGAACTTTGAACTCTTTTGGTTCAAGGTTCAATGGTTCAATCTTTACTCTTCAAAGCCTTCTTTTATTTAAGTCTTTTGATCTTATTGAACTCATTGAACCAGTTTTGTTCAAGGTTCAATGGTTCAACCATTCAATCTTTACTCTTTGAAGCCTTCTTTTTTTAAGTCCTTTGAAGCCGTTGAACTTTCTGAAGTGGTTGAACTTTGAACTTGTCAAAATGCTTAACTCTTTGAAGTCTGTTGATGTCATTGAACCTTTGAACTCGTTGAACCTTTGAACCTATAGAGGTGGGGTTTAATGGTGTAATGGTTCAATGGTTCAATTTTTTTTTTAAAGCCTACCGATAAGTCTTTTGGTTGAACCTCGACGTTGAACCAGCCTTGAAAATGCCTAAGTGTTGGGAACTTATTTCTTTGTGAGAGCTCGCCTATTGAAGTGGTTGAACCTATTGAATCTGCGAGTCCCTTAGCTAAAAAAGCTTGAATAATAGAAGAACTTGGATGCTCAGAACATTTTTTGAGAAGGGAAGAGAGAATTTTGGCCTGTAAGACCAAAATAGTTGATATGTTGTCCCCAAAAATGAGTGACAAATTTTGGGAACAACAAGTACCACTTTGATCAAGATTGGCCACTGTTACACATTATCCACTATGTTTAGCTCACTATTTAATTTAGACTCCAAAGACACTTCTTCAATAATTGGCATATGCATCAAGTTATCGACTGGAGCATTTTGTACAAATGGGTCAAAGCTCAATTTTTTTTTTCTAATTAACTCTATCAACACTCCTATTAAAGGTACTAGGTCAATAAGAGGCTTACTTACCATGTTCATTTGATTTAAATCACGTGCTAAATTCAAGTAGGTTTGATATGCTATTTGCATTTGGTTAAAGTGATCTTCTATCATGTTTTTTCCTCGATTGGATATATTACAATCTTAATATGTTGTTTGGACTAGAGCCATAGGATTGTCAGAAGAACCCTATTGATCATAAATGATATTGTGGGGCACTCTTACTAGACTTGGTAAACTTTCATGGGGGAAGTCTACCAAAAACTTGGCACCTAGCTCTATAAATCTAACCAAAATTTCATCTTTGTTCTCTAACAAATGTCACTCAAACAAAAGTGGATGATACATTGAAGTTGTGTTGGTAGAGTATGACTGTTGAAGAACTAGCTCATCCACTATGGGTATTATAGCTAGGTATTGCATAGTTTGTTCTTGTTCTTATTCTGAATAAGGTGGTGTATTAACCAGATAGTTAGCTAACAGAGCTTGGCTGTGTCCTTGATTGAGTATTATAAGAGGGATAACAATTCATCTCATAAGCAATGTTATCTACATAGGGGTCTGGCACCATTTCTTCTTGTGAAACTACATTACTAATCCCTGGATTGTACATGAGTTCACTATGAGTGTAGGAATACATTTTGGGATCCATAGTCAATGCTTTGTGATAAAAGGTCAAAGAGTTATACAAACTCTAAAAAGGAAAAAATTTAAAACAAATGATGCCTTTAACTTGGTCTAGATTTGTCAAAAGGATCAAAAGGTTTATGCAAAGATTTAAGAGGAAACAAGCTAGCATAAAGTATCTAACATTTTACCATTCACACAAAGGTAAGCAAGTAAATGGATCAAAAAATTGAAATGCCAAACTCTAAGGTTGAAGTGTTTCAAATTAGTCTAATCTAGGAATTTAAAAGTTCCAAGGTCTTTTGACCAAATGCGACATCAAAAGCTAAGCTCAAACAAGGCATGTTTTAGGATTCGTGGCCAAACGACGTCAAAATATAGACTTTGAAAATAGATGAAAGTTTTAATCTAATAGATTTGAAACACTTCTAACAAATACTAGGCATTTGATTCTTGGTCATGAACTTGATCAACTAGGTATAAGGTATGAAATAAAAGGCACTTTAGCAATAGTTTATTTTCTCATAAATAATGGTATAAAACTTGGTTCTTTTGAAAAATAGGCTAAATAAAGGTTAACAGTATAACTGTGTTTTAGACAAAGGATCAAAAGTACACTTGGATTGGCCTAAAAACATAATAACAAATTTGGAATTATATGTAAGAGTGTCTATGAAACAAAATTTGAAATGTTTTGGGTAGAATAACAATGTTATACTACCTAAAAGGTGTGACAAAAAGTTTGTTTCAAAAAATATCTAAGGCAAATATAATTTCTCACAATTTTGATAGCATAACACTACCTTTCTTGACTCAAAATGTTGTGGAGCATTGTCTCAAAGTGCAAGTGTTTAGCACCAAATGGCTTAAGTCTATCAAGTGATGACAATGATTATGATTCTTAAACGACCTTTAACCCAAATTGGAAATTAAATATAAGTTCCCTCAAGTTTAGTGCAAATGGTGAAACCACTTAACACATCAACCCTATGAACTTGTAAAGGTGTAATTCCAAATTTAGATTATAAGTGAAGGGCATAAACAACTTTGGTAAAGTTTTAGATTCAATAAGGTAGCATAACTGTGCCAAAGTGGATGATATAACTCTTAAGCTTTTGATGGACTTTAAACAAGGTAAATTGATGGTCTCATGTAGGCAACATAACACCTCTTTGTTCAAAGGAAAGTGAGGACCATGCATTTTTTTTGGATTTTTTGTTTACACCAAGTTTTGATTCCAAACAAGACTTTAATCTATGACAAGACTAACTAAGTAATCACCCTTAGATCCTAAACTAACAAGGTTGCTTGGTATTTTTGAAATCCATCAATATACATCATTTGAGAGGATTTTAAGTATTCATCCAATAGTAAATATGAATTATATAGTAGGGTTTTTACACCCCTCTTCTCTCAAATGATAGTACTATGACATGGACCTTGAGGTGCACTTTGCACCAATAATACTTTTGTGGAAAGTAGGGATTTGTCTAAAATCTAACAAGTTTCTGAATAATCTAGGGGAATCAATTGCATAATGACTTTCATGCCAAATAATGTAAAAGAAAAGTATGGATTTTGGGTTTGTATCACTCGGCTTGTTGCAAAAAGGTCTAGTCCTTTTTGTAACCACTACATCCTGCTGTTCACTCAGTGTAGTGTTATGTCCAAAGTGCCACTACATCCCATGTGCAACTCCAAAGGAGCTAAATGAAGTCAATGTTGGGAGATGAAACATTGGGTTAAAGCTTCCCTAAAGAACTTTTGGGAGGTTATGAAGTCCCCCTCGCAATCCAAGATTCATAAAAATAAATAAAGCATGAAAGTAGAAAGACTTTAGGGTCATTTTCAAGATCACCCAAACTTTGATGAGTTTTTGGGGAGTGCTTTAGATGACTTTCTTTCTAAGCCTTGAAATAGGCTACTTACAATAAGAATGGAAATTTTTATTCCAAGGGTTCCCTATAGGGGACAAATAGAAGAGTATATACGTAACATTTCTCTTTTTGCCAAAAAAAATCTAATTAAACAACTATTGCAAACAAAAATTGATAAGTGTGTTCAATTTTAAAATTAAATAAAATGTTTGGGGGTGTTCATTTGACCCCTTGGTCTTAGTTGTAAACTTTGAAAACATTCACCAAAACATTTAAATTATTTGTTAAACACCCAAAAAAATTTCCTAATTAAATTTTTATGCATGCAAAGGTGATTTAAACATGTTTTAAGAAAAATTAAGCTTGGTCCTGCAACAAAATTGTTAGCAAGTCCTTTAGCTTTGAAGCTCTTTTGAGTTTGAACTAATAAACTTTGGAAAAGTAGCTCTCAGGTCTATGTTTTTAGAAAAAACATCGTGATCGATGTCGGTTATTACCACCGACATCGATTATTTAGATGTCGAGATCTGGCTGATGTTAGTTCTGTTGACCGACGTCGGTTAAGTCAATGACTGATGCCAATATTTCCTACCAATTTTGGTTACTATGTAAAACCTTGGCAAGCAAAAATGGCAAAATAAATTTGGAAAATCAATTTTCAAGAGTTTTAAAGGCTCAAATGAATATTTTAAAGTTTCAAAAGGATCTCCTTTATGTGCGAGATGCATCTTGTCCCATCGGGTGTGCCATTATGTGATCTATAAATTTGACTCAAGAGAGGATTGTTAGTATGGTGTTAGTTCCAAAATGAAAATAAGATGAAATAAACACACTAATAACATAACATCTCTAGGCCTGAACACTAAGGAGAGCTTAGTTAACAAAATCAAATGATAATAACAAAAAAAAAGAAAGGAATCAACACAAGAATTCCTTCACCTTCCTTGGATGCTCCAAATGCATTTATAGTGGTGGCTTGCTCAGCTTGTGCTCATGAAGTCCTTGATAATGGAAGCTTGACAACCTCCATCTCTCCTTGGCACCTTTGTCTTATGGTTTGGCTTGGCATAGCTTGGAATCAATTTGGAATTATAACACTAGTTGCTTGAAGCTTTTGGAACCAATCTACATTATAACTTTGCATCAAAAAAGATTAGAAATGATGTTGTGAGGCCTCTTATTTATAGATTTTTGAGAATGTCTAGAATCAACCCAAACCATCCATCTCAAGATTGAGATGTGTGGTTGAGGATTAATTCAATTTTTGGAATTAAGTTTTAATTATCCTCATCATGGCATTGGAATAAGGGGAAATTAAGAGGTATGGAGGGCATCATGAAGGGCATTAATGAGGCATGGGAGGCATGAATCTTGATATTTGTGGCATTTATGGCATAGGGATGTCTTTTTAGGAAATGAGGTCACTTAATGATGCAGATATTCAATATTCATTTCCAAAATAAAGTATTCAACAATTTTCCATGGAATTATTAATTAGGCCTTGATTTGGGTTAATTAGCTCTTAAACATGATTAAGCACTTTGTGCACAAATTACTCAAATTGATTAAAATATCTTATTATTGGTCCAAAATTTGATTGAATTGGATTTAGAAGGCACTGTCAAATGCATTAGAACTATACTCATATTTAGACTGTTACCAATAATAAATAAAAAAGGCCCATGTCTTGTGTAGAAGATTTGATAAGAAAGAGCAATCTAGAGCACCTAAGTGAAAATGTGGCATTTTGACTCGAAATGAACTAATCAAAGTTAGCTAGCCCATAAATTGCATTACCCCATTTAGGGATACCCTAGCCAAAATCAGCACTTGAATATGTCATTTTTACATCATTTTGCATGTTCTAGTGTTTTTAGGCCAAATTGTGCATTTTGGGTGGAAATTGGCTAAAACCCTGATTAGAGGTTATCAATGGCTAGATTTAAGTGTCTATAGGACTAAGGTGTAAAGTAGTGGAAGAATTTTTGGTGTTGTCTTTTACATATCATCCTTTACAGGCATTCTAGCAAGCATCAGTGCAACTTTGAACATCCATCAGCTAGCTTAAGTAACCCAGGTGCCTAACCACCATCATTTGGTATGTACAATCACCACCCATTTGATCAAAATGCATCTTCATTCATTCTTTATCCTTCATATCAAATTTCACCCCAAGTGGTCCTCAAAGTTTAGCACAATAGCCATATAATCATTCCTATTACTCCTAAAATGAGCTTATATATTCTCCATATCAACCTACTTACCCTATAGTCAACTTTGTCAAGCCTTACCTTTATCAGCTAAGGAACATAAAGTCCTTCCATATTGGATCCTCTCCTATGTCAATAAACATGTCAATAAACTTGATTGTTTCATACCCTCTATTGTGAAACCCCCCTCCCATACCCATTCAGGAAAGGGAGGAGGTGGACAAATCTTGCATCATGTTCCCCTCATGGAAATCAATCAAGGAGGGTACAAAATAGAAATGGGAAATATTAGCTAAGAGAGTCTGAAGCCAGTCTTAGTAAAAAAATGCTTAGTTATGCAAGAGATGAATCAAACATCTATAACTCAACCCAATGAGCTTGGTATACAAGAGCTTCCAAAATCTCCTTCTTTCCCTCAAAAATGGCCTGAAGAAGATAAAATGAGTGTCAATAAAGAAAATGTCATAATAGGTAGTCTGCTTCTTTCAAAAGGGTCGGAGTCAGGTTTTAATCTAACTTCTTGGTATGGATTTAATATTTTAGAGCCCAAAGATGTGGATGAAAGTAGAATTTTTTTTTCTTGGTTCCAAGATCTTCCATTTGGTATGGCCATAGATGGAAATGAGCAAGATGTAGAGATTGATACAATCAATCAGTTAGTTGACCATGTTAGAGAGGCATAAATGAGCTAGAAGAAGATGTAAAGGAAAAATAAGATCAATAGGAATAATGGCAATGGATGTACTATGAATTCATGGATCAGGTAAAGGTTCTAAACTAGCCTAAACCTCCTATAGAACATGAAGAGGAACTCATTCATCAGATTGAGGGTGCTGACCAATCTTAGGATGAGATATTCTTTGAAGGTAGTACTGACACCTTAAAAAATGAGGGAGAATGGTTAGATTCAGAGCCATAGTGATGTGACATGTTGGGCTTTGGATGGATTAATGAATCACCATACAGTCCCTTCCAAATCAAATAGAGTTAATATGGTGTTGAAATTAGCATTGTCTTGGATGACCAAGAGGAAGTTGCCTTTTGGGATGACTTAGAGCTTTTTTTCCTAAGCCTAGATAGTCAACCAAGCACTAGTTCAAAGGAGGAGTTTACAGGGGACCCTATAGTCCAAATCAGAGTAGGACTTGAATAAATGGGCCAATATGTGTACATTGGAGACATGTTAGCCCTTTTTCATCCAAAGTATGCCAAAGGAACCACCAACTAAGCATTTTAGCTCACATACCATAAGCTCTCAAATTCAAGGTGTTTTATATCCTAGTTTATAAAAATTAAGTGATGCCAAATCCTTTCCATTTGATCCAGGGGGCAAGTACTTGTAAATTTTAATCTTGTATATAGGTTATAGTAGTTTTTATACTTTTATCTAAGTGCTTTTATGCACTTTTGTTTAGTATATTAGCTATTTTTATTTATTGCATTTGCTTGCATGCATTTTCCTTTGTTGTTTTATTTTAGTCCTTGTTGTTTCAAGAGGAAGTTTTAGAAAAGGCATCCTTGCATCTTCTTCATGATCATCTCAATTACAAAAAAGTGACTCCATGCCCAATGGATCAAACTAGCAAATAAAATGGGTACTCAAGCATAACATACATGATTTCTTGCGAGTCACCAAAGATGTTGGCCATATTTGGCCCACATACCAAAGCATACACTCAGTTTCTAATGATCTTTTTGCATAAAAAAGGGTATAATTCATAATTGATCAAATGATCAAATGGATGAATGAGCTCTAGATGGAATGAGTGGACCAGAGAAACCATGGAACTCACAAAGCTTTTGAAGCACTTTAGGTTCACTTAAAGTATAATTCATCAATTTTTAAAAGACTGGTCCAAAGTTGCAAAGACCTTGTGGAGTGATTTGGATAAGCATGAAAGCTCATGGATTTCATCTAGTCCACTCTCCATCGAGAGCTTGTCCAAAAATTTGGATGCAATGGTAGAAAAGTTGAGTAGACATTTTCATGGTGTTATATCTTGCACGTGTGGATGAGTCAAGAAGAGTTGGTCACATGGGTTTCTTCATTTTAGAGCCTAGTTCATATGCGCCAAGTTTTAGCTCACACACTATATTGTAATGAAAGATATACATGGGAAAAGTTTTCTCCTAATTTATAATTTTCTACATTTCCATACTTAGCCATTTTAGGCTAGATCGTAGTCAAGACATCATGTAGGATCACATGAACCAGTCAACTTCAACATTTTATAAAAGCATGTGAAAAGATTGAATGGCCAATAGATCAAAAGGGTTTGTTATTTTTAGCATTAGGTCCATCATCTATAAATTTTGTGCCCTCATGATCTTCATGATTCAAGTTATAAAATTACAAATTTGGTAAAGAAGTGGTAGACATTTGTATGAATGTCATTTTTATGACCCACAAAGTGACCATTTAGATCCAAATCCTTGGTGGGAACCTAGAAAGAATGTGTGGTTGATAAGTGTCAGGCATGTGGGAGCTCAAATAAAATTCAAATGGTCAATGAATCTCAAGAACCAATGAGAAATTGAGCTCAGAGTGATGGGTACCAAAGATCTAGGGTCTGCATTTAATCAGATCTCAAAATTTGACAGATCAAAATAAATTCAAAAGGGTCAACATCTGAGGTGGTCTTGATGGCCAATTGTAAAGGAGATGAGCTGGTATGTTTGATGAAAGTTGATAAAGAAAATTGAAACCAACTCGGCAAGTAGAGATAAAAATACCCAAACTCAAACCCAACCTGAGTCGGCAAAAAAAAGTAAAGAGAAGGAGCTCTATGTGGGCTTAGATGTGACCTAATATTAAAGATAGTGCTATGGATATATAGTAAAACCAATATAATTAGATTGGTTTTCATCTATAGTTAATACAATCCAAGATCCAAGGCATAAAGCTTATATATGATTAATGAGGAGACCATCCCAAGTCAGGCCCTCGACAAACCATTGTTCAAGATAGGCATGACGTGTCCCTAGAAGATATAAAGATTTTGCCCTCTTGATAAGATCTAAGGGAAGATCAATAAATCAAAGCTTGGGGATTTGTAAAGGAGTTGGAGCATTCACTTCCATTTAGATCATGACTTACCACTTTTGGTAAACTATTGTCTTCTAGTATATACTGCTAAAAATAGAATGATTCAGAGGCTATCTAGACAAATCATGAATGTCTTGCTCATAATGACCTATTTTGATTGGATCATAAACTTGGTAAAAAATATTTTAGAGCTGATAACTCATTAATTATCATGAACAATGTGTTCCTCTTTCTCCCTCTCTTCTCCCCTTTCTTCTATATTAACCCTTTCTTTCCATTTTGTAAAGGGTTCTTAGATTTTAGACTTCTTCTATCTTTTCGAGAGATGGGACATTCCTTGAGATGTTGCAAAGTTTACTTAGCTTGATTTGGCTTGAACTTATCAAGCATTTATAAAAACTACCTCTTAATAAAATAGGAATTTATTTTCCTATATTTTGCCTCGAACTTGTGTTTGGCAAGTTGTGCACTATGGCATTATGTGAAGGAGAATCTTCCTCATTCATGGTCCTTCTTTCTAACTTTTTTTAGAGAATTTTCAATGATGTTTATAGGTTTAGATTAGTTTTCTATTATAAACCTCTTCTATGAAATACTTATATAGATTAGCTTGATCTTAAGGTTATGTAAGTTAGTATTGTCCTTTGCTAATCTAGTGTCGGTTTGAGTTTATGGGAGTTCCATTTTAAGTTTGGTGCATCCCCTAATTAACTTTCTTAGGAGCCCTCACTCTCTTTCAAACCCTTTTCTCATAAAGTGTTAGGCTTAGTTTTAGTTATAGGTGAGGATCAAATAGGAATTTGGCCTACTCCAGAGGTTCAAACCCAATATAAGTGACCCACATCTTGGGGTTATTCCCATATTCAACCAAGGTTTGAGTAAGGAGGCCTCAACAATCCCCTTACTCAGCTTAGGGTATAATTATAGTCTATAATAGGTCCATTATGACCTTAACCTAGATGCTTACATGATCAATTGAGGTTTAAAAGACACATTGTACTAAGGATTTTTCATTTTAAGTTTTTATTCTAATATCCACTTCATACCTTCACTTGCAATTTCCAAAACATTCTTTATAGACCATCACTATGTTCATTTCCTAGTAAAAGGAGTGATTATACCAAACTCTTCACCTTCACACATGGAAAATGAGTTGAAACCAACATGAAAAGGAAGGAAATGTCCTGAAAGTCCATCTACAACATTTTATTTTCATACATCAATGCCATCAAATAGGAAAATTAAAGCTATTAGGGATGTGTAGGCAGTTTAGAGTCACCAACATTATTAGTGATGGTTCATGAAGCACATACCATGAAACTTGGAAGTATGAACATTAATTTGGAGTACATAGAGACTAATTTTACCCACCAAGTGTACTCAGTTGATCTCTAGTCCTCTTGTTCATACTAGGTGGAAATCGATTGACCTTTTTGATTTGTCCAAGGGAGCGATAAGAGAGAGAGAGAGGTCAATTTTTGGTAATTTTAGACCTATCAAAGCTATCTAAGCTTAAATATGAGTTATGGAGATATTAAGAGACCTCAATAAAGTGGTCACATGTGCTATAACTATACACAATATGTACAACTTGATTGAAACTCCCTTGTTTGTAGGTTTTCTTGGATGGACATTGAACCTGGATAATTTAGTTTTAGAACAACCATCTTTGACATATTTAACATGTGAGACATTATATATCCTCTTAAAACACTTGTATTCTTATATAAACCATATGATTTAATTTTTATGACTAAAAGGTGATATAATTTGACTTGGGACAAACTATATAAATGTGAAAAGGATGAAAACATAATGTTTGACCTCATTAATGACCATGGTGGACATTTTATAACCTATGAGACCCTATGAAATTTTGAAATATATATAGGGTTGATCTAATTTGAATTGGTGTCAATTATTCAACATTTTGGTGATTACCTAGGGGTACTAAGCCTACTATGCTAGATACCAGTAGCCTTCTCCTATCCATTGGGATATGGAGTCACATACACACTATACTTAATGATAATAAGCCTTTGAAAAGACACCAAACCACACCAAAAAATAGGAAACAAACACAAAAAATAACACACCAAAGAAAATACACTTGTGTTCTCAAGAACACTTAGGAAAAACACACACAATATAAGAAAAACATACCTATCCTAATATGTTCAAGATCTCAAACACTTGAGGTGAAGAACAAATTCATCATTGCTTCAACTAGGGTCAAAGATAATGCTCCTAGCATCATTGTTTCTCCAAGATAACATACCTCCATGTGATGCATACTTATCAATGAACACTTGCTTATGTAGATAGTCAAATGACTTGCCATATTTATATCTCTATTGAATGCAAATGTGTTACTTAGATCTCTCATGAATAGTCTATCTATCCCTCTAAGAGTTTTGTTTGGATTTACAACTTGTTTGACCTCACCTCTTAAACTAAATATTAGGAGTCATCAAAATTGTATCAAATTTAATTTCTTCTAGAACATGATACACTTGATGTCTAGGATCATCAATATTATCCTCTTGCTTCTCTAACATGCCTCAAGGTGGTTCAACATTAGGCTGAGGTTTGGACTACTCTTCAACCACACACATTTCTACCTTGGCTTCATTGGACTCCTTCATGACTACAACCTTCTTGATAGTGGTTTGATATTCATTATCATGCTTGACAAGACACTCTCCTTCATGTTTATAAGATTCATCAACAACCTTATTATCAGATTCATTCTTCTTAGGAAGGGGAGTTGACTTACTCAAATGTTCAAACTCTTGAACTATGTCATGGAACTAATGCCATAGGTCATCTTATTCTTTATGGCTATCAAATTAATAGACTCCTCCATCTTATGTGGATAGAATGTCATTGTCTTCTTCACTATATTTATCTACCACAATTTGAAAACCATCATCGTCATGCATGTGAATAAAGTAATTACCCTCAACATCTTGTTAAAAAAATTTATCAATGCTTATTTCAGAATGTTCATAGCCTTTCTCATAGATGATGTATGTGCCAAGGTTAGTCTGTTTAAATAAAATGTATGGATCATGTTCACAAGTGTCATCACCATACTCATCTAGGAAAATATCAGAGATACCTTCAAGTTTGGAAGATGCTCCATCCTCTATAGCATAATATTCTTGATCATTGTTGGTACAATTTAGATTAGAGATTGCTTCCACATATGGATCAATATGAAACTTAGCCAATGGTTGTGTTATAATAGCTGAATTTTCTCCATACATTATTTTAAGGCCAATAAGGACCAATTAGTTGAGAGATAGCCTCATATCTTAGTGGTGAAATCCCTTAATAGGTAGATAGTAAAGTGAACAGGCAAATTAACCACCACTATATCTTGAAGGATTGGAAAACTTGGACAATCATGTAAGAAAGATCTCAAAATTTTGATAATCCCCACTAACTTAGATGATGTCCCATTAAGTTGTATAACTCCCTTGTTATATGGTTCATATTTTAAGCCCAATTTATTTTCCATAAGCTTGGGCTAATTGAGGTACTTGGCCCACTATCCACAAATGCAATTGTGAACAAACTTGTCTTCCAAAATGAGAGAGAGGTAGAAGGGTGGGGGATTTTAAAATTTGAAAGAGGGTTCAAAAATGTGATTAAGAGAATTTTTTAGGGATGCATAACTATGTATTTATGGTTGAGTATTTATATGGATTCGGGACAACTACTCTTGAAGTAGTTCTTTTTGATCGATCATATGGAACACTTCCCAAAGAGAGGGAATGGTCTTAGCATTCTTCAAGGAATAAATGATATTCAAAGAAGGAACACTCAACTTTTATTTTATATTTATAGGAAAAAAAGTGCCTTGAACTTGAGGCAATGGATCACTTTGAGTTACCTTTCCCACATTCTAATTTTGAATAACTACAGAACTCGTAGGGACTATGACACTTGCATTCACACCTTATTGCCTAGTGAGAGGGTTATTTAAACCTTTTTCAACACCATGGACATCTCCCAAAGTCTTCCTCTTTGATATAGTATTGTCTATAACTAAGGTACCTTGGTTTAATACAAATGTGTCTTCCACTAAATTTTTTTCAAGATCACTCTTTGAGGCTACTACCCTTCATTTATTTCTGCTTGCATGAAGTTCTCATCTTCTATTGTCAATTGAGGAGTAAATCCTCCTTGATCTAAATATACTTGTCCTCCATCTTCATTGGCTTCCATATATTATCTATGAGACTTCCATTCTTCTCCTTGAATAAATTTACTATGGATTAGAACCATAGATCTTGTGTTGGATGTAGAGATTTAAAGTTAGGTTATCCTAATCCTCTCCCTTAACTATATTTTTGATGTGGAAACCTACTTGATTGTAAAGGATAAGAATGGTGATTTTAGTTAACTACATATTGTAGATTTAGCTTCCTAACTTGAACCTCTAAGGATTTTCATCTTGCATCTAACTCAATGACATCTTATAATTTTTTTGGGGAAACATTAGACTTATTATTTGAGGTTGGGATTAGAGAAACACTTGGAGTAATAACAGACATGTTAGAAAAAAATAGGCATAGAGATTTTTGGAGGGATTCTACTAATGTATATTAAACCATTCTCAGCTCTAATGGCTATGTCATAGGCTTCAAAAAAAGTGCATCCACCTATGTAATGCAACATGATGGCTATATTAGTCCTAATAGCCCTTAAGTATTTAGAAAAAAAAATCTTGTAGAGGGTCTCATGGGAGGGGGCAGCCTATACGAAGTTGTTTGAAACCTCTCATTGAAGTTATGCATAGTTTTTTTAGGACCTCTTTGAATCACATTCAACTGATGAATCAGTGATGTGTGATTACTTTTGTCTTCAAACCTTTGGGTCAAAAACTCTCCAAACTCATCCCAAGTGGTGATTCATCCTCCCAAAAATCTACTATGCTAGTAAAGGGATTTTCACCTAAGAGACTTAGCAAGCAACTTAAGTACAATGTTAACTTCAATGACATTATGAAAGTTGTATACATTACAAATGTCCCTAATATGCTCACTTGGGGTGATATGACCTTCCCCATATAAGGTGGGAACACTCTTGGTGTCATTGAAGGGAATATCATGATATGCATTGAGGTGTATAGTATTTTTAGTGTTAAAGGCTGGGAAGGCATGCTACCTTGCCATATTGTCCTAAAGTTATTATTCAATCTATTGATATTATTCTCTTGCAAAGTCTTCTTGATCTTTAAATGTTAAGATAGTCTGAATATGTTGATATTTAAGAGGAAGTTTAGGTTGAAGGAGTGGGGTTATAGGATTGATACCTCTACTAGTAGTTGACCTAGTAAGGACCATGAATTATGAATAAAAGGAATGATAAAATTTGGTCTATAACTAGATATTACCTTTAGTAGAGTCACCAAATGCTGAGTAGAACACATGTACATAGCTATGATGTTTTCAAGAGCAATATTCATCTTGATAAGATGTACTTGAGATAATAGTTCTAACAAGCATGCCAAAACTATTGTCACTCAATACTTCACTCTATATGGGTTGTTCAATCCTTCTTTAGACTGAGTGGAACATTAGATTACCTCTAGGCTTGTGGGTTGCCTATAGTAGAGTTAAACCTCTAGGTTTAAGGGCTAGCTCCCTAGATTGTTCTTTGATAGCTTATCACCTACACTACTTGTTTGATTGGATGAAAATGGATAGAAGGAACATAAAATTAACCTATGATAATGAGGTGATACACTAGATAAATATCCACTAGATTACCATACACTTACACTATGAAACATGACTCACAATACTAGTCTCAACATCTTAAAATGCTCTAACATAAGTATTTCAAACATGGATGTGATATGGATTATACTTCTCAAGGTGAGTGAACAAGAGGTCTGATTGTAGATATTAATGCTACACCTTACACTTAGATATAGAGCTTCATGTGACCTATTATAGGGAGAACTTCTTGCACCAAACATGAATGAGTAAAGAGAAGACAAGGATAGATACTTATCACTTATCATTCCACTAGGCACCACTTCACACACTTAGTAAAGAAGCTATGAAATCAAAAATATATTAGAAATATTTATTTCAAAGGTAAATGCAATATTAAAACTAGTAGGGATTCACCATACCAAGTGTGAATTACATATAAAGGCCAAAATGTCTTGCATACATAGAGAATAAGAGAGGAAAGAGAAGAATTTAAGTTCAAGGGTCACAATGCCAAGTTTTAGGGAATTAAAAATAGTTATAATTTTATATAATGAGGTGGAAAACATACCATAAAGTGGTCTTGGACAAGTGTCCATCTAAAAATATGACACCTTCCCTTAATTTGGCATAGAGACTCTTCATTATCCTGCTTAAAACTACCTCTTGGTGATGAAGAGTCATTAGATTGCTTGAAACTGATTTATGAAGTCTTTGATACATATTATTTATCATGGGAGGTTAGAAACAAGATGTGACAGTCATCAAATACCCCTCTAACTAATAGCCTTCCTTTTGACACTTGTGTTCATTGTCTACAGTCACTTACTATGTCTATAGGCTTCAATCTTCACATTTGTCATCAAGGTGACTCATATTTTATCAAGAAGATGCATTGTAAAGGTGTTAGGACATCTGTTTAAATCCCCTTTATATTCTATTTCATTAGTTAGACCTCAAAAAGATCCAATATCAGAGCTTTCATTTTATGACTAGGTAGTCACTTGTCTTTTCACTATCTATCCAAGATTCCCTGCAATGAAAATATTAGTAGAGGAGTTTCTATGCTTCACTTGGGTGAGAGATGAGTATAGAGAGTTAGAATAATTATCTATAGACCTCCCTCAATGGATTTTATCCACCAATTCTCCTCTATACTTAAAAAACACATCAAAACCTACAATAAACTTAGATTTTAGTTTGTTTGTACAGGTGACAATATGGATAAAATGGATATCATGGAGTTTGGACGAGTGTTTAATAGGTTCAAGTCACTTTCTTTACCAATTATCCACTTTTACGTGCCTCTTCATTCATTTATTCTCCATTGAATTTGCATAAGGGTTTTTAGAGGTTTTAGGTCTCTTAGCTTCTTAACATTGATTCATAAAATTTAGACTTCCAATCCTTGAAACAATTCCACAAATCTTGAGTTCATGACTCTCCTCAATTATTCTGAGATCTTTGAGTCACCATGTAGTTGGTTTGTATAGATATGAGAGAAATTGAAAATGGTCTATGATTTAGCTAAAAAATGACCAATTTGTGCTATTTCTCTACATCCTGATGGTTCTTATACACTCTTCACTCTCCGTTGAAGGTCATCAAATGACTCAAGAATATCATGTGGTCATGGAAGTTGATCTAGGCACCCTGAGGGTTTAGGCCTAATAGGCCTAGACTGTGTGCTTATGTGTATGACCTCCTATAAGTGTTCTTATTGAATGTGAATATTTATAAACTTTTTTTTATCTTCATTCCAAATATGTATATTTTCCAACCATTTCTTAAAGGTTAGCCCTTCATCTCTTCTTCATTCATTCATTATGCCTAAAAGGTAGTCTTGATTATGGAGTGCCCTCTATCTGATATAAAATAGAGGGCACTTTCCCTATTTATTTAGCCTAACTGGGACCATAAAGGGATTTACTAGGTCATGAAGATTCTTTATACCAATTTCCATCAATTGGACATGCCTCAATACCTCTAAAACCTTTAAATTCCTCAAGACTAGCTTATAACATTGACTATGTGCATAATTTTTATGCAGAGTTGGGCTTGCTCTATCTTCACCTAAGTTAGAGTGTTTAGAACTAGGGATAACATGAAAAAATGTTGTTATCATTCTAAGAGTGGTAACTATATGTTCATCTCATTATATACCTTTGTCTACCAATCATACCTGTGTTTCTCCATTATCATGAGTTAGTCTATCTAGTTAGTTAGATTGTAGGTGCTTATTTGGGTAGAAGCTAGAGGTTTCATGTAGGTGAAGATATACTCAAACAATGTACTCACATTATTGACTTCCTCTGAGGTCATCAAGATCATCTCATATTTGGATAAGCTCATGTCATGCCTTAGAACTAAGCACCACTCTCTATTCATGAAATACGTTATAAGGACACTATTGCACTTCAAATTCTAGACTCATTTGGGCCTAAAAGACACTATATCTCTCTAAGCATCTTTAGTAAAAATTGGTTTGATTTGTAAGTCACTCAAACTTCATCTTTTGGTTAATCATTCATATTTCAAGATGTGATCTTCTAAGTCTTGGACTGCAAGGGTGAGGCCATTTTGGCTTACATAGACTTCATAATCTCATATCATATAATGACAATGTACATGCCATAGTATCTTTTTGAAGGAGTTAAGGTAACAATCTCCTCTAATAAATTTTCTTACTCCGCACCTTTATGAGTGTAAATGAAATGGTCATAACCATGTTGATGACTTGAAATCCATTCAAGTCCATTTAAAAGGCTCAATCCAATTGTGCTACCTTGAGAATCCTCTCACAACTTGAAATTCTAAACTTTATCAACACTCAAACCTCTATTGCATCCTTACTCCTATTGGTATCCATCTAAACTTAATTTTACTTGTTTGGAACTTAATTCTCCTTCTAGAGATGATGGAAACCTTGAAAAAAAATTAGGCCTTAAAGATGGTGGATACCTATTGTAGAGCTCAGAATACAACCTAACTTTTTCTCAAATCATTGACATTCAACTTCTAAGGTATACATACTCAAAATGCATACTACTTACGTATGATAATGAGAGAGTAGGTCTATTATGACCTCAAATCAGGTGCCTCCATGATCAACTTAGGTTTAAAAGGCACATTATACTGAGTATTGGTCATTTCAATTTTTTCTTCAAATCTCCACTTGATACCTTCACTTGCAACTCCCAAAACATACTCTACAGACCATCATTGTGTTATTTTCCTAGTAAAAAGAGTGATCCTACCAAACTCTTCACTTTCATATATGGAAATTGAGTTGAATCCCACATGAAAAGAAAGTAAATGTACTATAAATTCATGTATAACATTTTATTTGCATATACCAATGCCATTCGATAGGAAAATCAAAGCCATTAGGGATGTGCAGGAAGTTTAGAGTCACCAACATTCTTAATGATGGTTCATGAAGCACAAACCACCAAACTTGGAACTATGACCACAAAGTTTAAGTACATAATTAATTTCACCCACCAAGTGCACTCATTTGAACTCTGCTCCACCTGTTCATACCAAGTGGAAACCAGCTGATCTCTTTGACTTGTCCAAGGGAGTAATGAGAGAGAGAGGTCAATTATTGGTAATTTTAGACATGTCAAAGATATCTAAGCTTGGATATGAGTTGTGGGGATTTGAAGAGACCTCCATGGAATGGTAACATGTGCTAGAACTATATATAGTATAGACAAATTGTTTAAACTCCCTTGTTTGTAGTTTATTTTCTTAGATGGATGTTGAACCTATAGAATTCAGTTTCAAAATTTCCATCTCTAACATATTTGACATGTGAGACATTGTATATTATCGTGAAACACTTGTCTTATTATAAAAACTATACAAGTTCATTTTGATGACTAAAATGTGACACAAAATGATTTAGGACAAACTATACAAATGTGACAAGGATGAAAACCTAATGTTTGACAACATTAATGACCATGGTGGACATTTTATAATCTAGGAGACCCTATGAAAGTTTGAAATATATAGGGGGTTTAACTAATTTGACTTGGTGTTAAATTAGTCAACAATTACATAAGTTTATTCCTTATTTTTATCAATGAGCATATTTGATTGTATCAACCTAAACTTTCAATAATTGATCTCTATGGTGCTTTCCCCATCAATTGAATAGTTTTTTAATCTATATAATATTTAGGTTCTATTTATCCATTCATATTTGGGATTCTATGAGAGATATTATTTTGACTACAACTAAATATAAGTAGCACATACATAGTATTTGTAGTAGACTCTATAAGACCCATAACATTCCATGATAACACATTCACAAGGAAGGGCCATCTATTTGAAGGTCTCCCTCTCTGTCCTCAAAATATACCAATGCCACAAAGATTTTGTGTTAGCGAGGACATGAATTTTCACCTACTATAATGAAAAAACATTTGGCTTCGTGTTCTTCTCAAGAAGAGTCTGAGCTCCCATGAGGTGGCCTATGAGACTGCTAGGAGGAGTCATTGGTTGAGAGAACCTTAGCCATGAGCAGCATAGTATTCTATAAAACCATATAAATGATCTATGGGTTAGATGAAACCAACATAATAAGAGAGGGAAAAGAAGTCCCTTAAGAGGTTTTAATAGCTAGAGAAGAATCATGTAAAGGTTTTATCTGAGGTGGGCCTCGTGGCTTAGGTCTTGATGAGCTTTTAGGGGGAATTTTGGTCCAATCATTAGCTTGGTCTATTAATTTGGAATTTTTGGTTTGAGGATGTGATTGAGGGGGCTTGGGATGAACCATATGAGGACAATCCTTGATGTAGTGGTCTAAAACCTGATAGCAGAAATAAGTGTTTGATAAGATGAAATAAAAAACTTTTTACAACCACTAGGTATCCACAAATTGAATCTCTATAAAATCCTTTAAGTCCTTGGAGAGGTTTAACTCGACATAGACCCATTTGTTAGGGTATATGTAAAACCACCTATCTAGATCGATCATAACAACATGCCCTATGGGGGTGATGATTTGGGGTATGAAATCCCATAGGTGAATTGGTAGACCAATAAGCTCAACCCAGATGGGGACACAAAGGGTGGCATTGTCAAAGAATTCAAAATCATAGGACTAGGTAGACAAAACCATAAAATGGTTACAAAGGAACCAGACATTAGACTTCATAAGGATAAGTTATGTCTAAGAAGGCTCATTGAAGTAAACAAGAAAAAACCTTTGGTAAGGTTATAGATTCTCAAGACATGGATGCTCAAAGGCTCCTAGTGGTTTTAGAGATAATTATGGAGGTGGTACTATTAAATCAACTATATTACATAAGTTAATTCTTTATTTTTGTCAATGAGCATATTTGATTACATCAGCCTAAACTTTCAATAATTGATCTTTATGGTGCTTTCCCCATCAGTTAAATAGTTTTTTAATCCATAAAATATGTAGGCTCTATTTATCCATTCATATTTAGGCTCCTATGAGGGATATTATTTTGACTATCGCTGACTACAAGCAACATGTATAAAGTATTTGTGGGTAGACTCTATAAGATCCCAAACATTCTATGATAACACATTCATGAGGAAGGGTCATCTATCTAAAGCTCTCTCTTTCCATCCTTAAAATCCATCAATGCCATAAAGCTATTATGTTATTGAGGACATGAATTTTTGCCTATTACAATGAAGTGACATTTGGATTTATGTTCCTCTCAAGGAGAGTCTACTCCTGCATGAGGTGAGCTACGAGATCATTGAGGGGAGTCATTGGTTGTAAGAACCTCAACCACGAGCATCATAATATTTAAAAATTAAATAAATGTTTTGCAAGTTAAAAGAAACTAAGATAGTAATGGAGGGTAGAGAAGTCCCTTGAGAGGGTTTGATAGATGGAAAAGAATCATATTAAGGTGGTAGCTGGGGTGGGCCTTGTTGCTTAGATCTTGATGACCTTCTAAGGGGAATTATGGTCCAACCATCACCCTAGTCTTTTAGTTGAAGATTTTTGGTTTGAGGAGGTAGTTGAGGGGGCTTGAGATGACCCATACGAGGAAAATTCTTGATGCAGTGGTTTGAAACCTAAAAATAGAAACAAGTGTTTGACAAATTGAAATAAACAACCTTTTATGACCATTGGGTTTCCCCAACTTAAATCTCTATAAACTCCTTTAATTCTTTAGAGAGGTCAACCTCCACATAGATCCAATTGCTAGGGTGGGTGGAAAATAACTATCTAGCTCAATTGTAACAACACGCCCTATGGGGATGATGATTTAGGGTATGAAAGCTTAGAGGTGAATCGGTAGACCAAAAAGTGCGCACAAATGGTGGCATTTTTAGAGACTTTAAAATCATGGGACCAAATAGACAAAACCATATGTTGGTTATGAAAGAAACAAACATTGAAATTTGTAAGGATAAGCTACATCTTGAAAGGTTCCTTGAAAGTAAACAAGAAAAACCTTTGGCAAGGTTCTAGATTTCAGAGACATGGATACCTAGAGGCTCCTAGTGGTTGTGGAGCCAACTATGGAGGTAGTCCTCTAAGGGGATATGACCGATAAATTAAGTAATAACAAAACAATTTTCATATTATTTACAACATTGTTCAACAACTACAATAGGAATGCTTACCTACATAGTGGAGGGGTGCTGAGGGATCACCTCATTTTAAATCTTTAGAACAACCTTTTGAGATTGCTTGGGCACCATTAGCTCTGACTCCTGCATCAATAAATGTAATAGAGTGTAGAGAAGCCATAAATAAAGGGCTTGCCCATCTGAAGGGTGGCACATCAAGTGCAATTAATACATTAAATTCCTGAAAAGTCCTACAAGATAAGCAGTCTAAATAAGGCAAGACAAAAAAATAAATGTAAACCATGAAACCCTATCAAAATGATTCTCTTATAATTTAATTTTAAATGTTGGAGTTTTGAAAAATCTTTCATTTTCAATAGTAAATGTAATAGATAGAATTTTACTTTAAATAAATTTAAATTATTGGATCTCTTCTTCTTACCTTTGTATTCATCTCCTTATCTTTATATTCAAGAACAATTTGAAATTTGGTGATCTTATAGTTTTATCACCTCTTAAAAAAATTAAACCAGTTTCACTCTAAGTGAAAAAGGTGATCTTATTTATTCTGTCAATGCAATCTCTCATGTGTCAAAACAATTCTCATTTCTCCACATGATTTTATGCTCCTTTCCCTTCTCCTTTTCCACAAAGAGATCAGACTCGGACTATGCCATAAGAAAAGTATACCATTGCCATAGCTATTGCACTGTCAAAAATTGATTATTTGGGAATGAGGATTTGCCTAAAAACCAACAAATTTCAAATTCAATCACCAAATACGCTATTAATTTCAACATCAAAATTCAAAAAATTATTACTGTCATGATGGGCATGCTGTCCTCTTTCCAAATCTATGATTTTTTATATTTTTTAGGCTATTTTAAGGGTTCAAACTCTATTTCTAACTACACCTTCTTTAGGCCACTACATGTTACACATATACATGCCTATTCATGTTTATATAATTTGTTTTTTGTTGATCCAAATGCAAAAAAAATAATATGGTAACAAACTAGGCATAATTCTACACATTAAAAAAAATCATTTTTCATTTTTTTTGAGGTAGTTAGGGGGGTCGCATGGCTGGCTATCCATTTTTTAATCAGTTTTTAGGATATGCTTAATTATAAAATTAATAAAAAAATATTCATTGAAAAAAAATCATAACACACTAGAATATCTTATATAAATATTCACCAAAGGATTTCAAACAATATGTAACGATGCTCAAAAAATGTTGTGCCACACAGACATCTATCTACTATGTTTTATTGAAAAAAGTAGGAGGTCCTATTGAAATTTTAGATGTTTGACCTATTTATTTTTAACCATTTTTTTTTTAAAAAATAGTTTTTTGGAAACAAGATTTGAAATACTACAATTCATGTTTTTATACCATCTTCAAGTTTTGAGTGTAGCCATCTCAAATTATCTATAGAAGTTAAATTTTTTGAAATTTTAGAAAAATCATGTCTATGGGTAGGCCCTTTTTTGTCCCCCAAATGTGTGCACTTAACTAGAGGTCAAATATTTTATTCACCTAGCACTAATTATTTAGTACCGATGATTAAGTCAGATGTACCTAGTTGGGATTATAGTTCAATTGGTTAGAGTAACCCCTCATCAATAAGGAAGTTGTGGGTTTGAGTACCATCAATCCTGGTCCAATAAATTGATTAATTATTTGCTTGATCCCCATCCCATTAGAAGAGGAAAAAAGGGAAATCATGTAGACTAGGATAGATCTACTAGGGAATATTTCACCATTTCTATGATATTATCAAATTATCATAGTAGATCCACACTAAATCTTATTCTTTCCTGGAGAGAGGAAAAAATAAAAAAGGTTTTGTATAAATACAAATGTTATTAAACACACTCATAATTATATGAATATATCTTTGTAGGAAGATTGATTTGTGTTAGTAAGGATAGAAAAGGAGGAGTCTCCTTCTAAGTTAGAGTACTGTGTAGATCTCTACAGATCATTCTAAATGATTTCTAGATACTTTTCCATCTATCTTGTGTTCTTCCCTAGAAGTAAAATATTAGTTCTATTTCAGATGTACTAGTACTTCGTTGAATAATATTCTCAAAATAGAAAAAAATATGATCAATTATCACATGAAGTTAGAGTATATTTACCAAAACATGGATAGTAAATACATGAATATGGTGCACTAAAAAATCTGTAGTTACTAATGGAAAAAGGAAAAATTTACTTTGGGATCTACTACCACCAAATCACCATCTTCCTAGGTTAAGCTAGTGCTTGTTTTTGCATCGGGAGCTATCAAACTAGGTGATGAGACATGAGCATTTTGTATCCATTGAGAAAAGATTGGTTATAATTATATAACACTTTAAAATATATCTTGAGGATGTCCTAAATCACTCATAGTATCATTATGAATATACAAACCAAAATTGTGAAAACCCAAGAATATACATGCCCAGTTGAGGTGTGATAAAATTGCATCACAATGTTTCAGAACATGATCTAATTTTTTTTTGTATTGAGTAGTTAGATCATAGTCTCTTACCATAAAAATAGCTTCATGTGTAGTAACGCCAACTATGAGAAATCCACCAATTCACATATGATGCATGAACAAAGAGAGCTAGGTATCATAGTTAATAGCTAGATATGGATAGGGGACATATACTACATTTGGTGAGCTACGAGAATAGTTAAAGAGCCTAACATAAATGGTTTAAGAGATAACTGAGCATTCCATGAGATAGATAAGATATCATAAAGACCTCTATGTCCCTCCCCTGTAAATGGAACATTATGAGCTTCTGAAATTTCTTTGAGGTTATGGCCAATACCCCAATTAGTCCTACACATATGATCCACAATCATAAACAAAATTGAAATAGTTAAATGGTGATGTGCAGTATCGGTTAGCCATAGACCTCCCATTACCAGATTGAGTCTTTTAAAAAAAGTTAAAAAATCTAAATATTCTGACCAATTCAAGGTGGAAAATGGGGTCAATCCTTCATCAAAGCTGAGATAAAATTGAGCTAAAAGATTATGGTTTGAAATAAATTAATGAGGAATTGATATCTCTTAAAGGTCCACTCCAACATTTAGGAGTTGGTTAATAGGTAAAAAAATGTGTACTTGGTGTCCTTCCCAACCGAAAGACCCAAGTCCTAGTAACCCTATTAAATAGTGGTTCAACATAAATACTACATCTTAAGACCACACCAGTTTTAGATCAGCTTTGTGATAATGTAACCAACCAACAAAAATCATTAAAGCTGCAAGATCAATGCACTAGTTATTGTGTAGTAAAGTTATAATTCTCTAGTTATTCTGAATGCTTGCCAAATTTGGAAGAACCTAGAGGTTATTTTTATTCATTTAAAATCTCCACCTACAACTTCATTCAAAATTTCTTGACCTAATATTGGCCAAACTACATGAAAACTAGGTTTTATCTGACTAGGATCACCCAACCATGCTTCATAATTAGTGAAACGAGTACCATGAAAGTACATCCCACTTAACCATATAAAGTTGATGGCTAGTTGATTAAAATTAGCACTAAATACTTTACGAGAGATATATTCCAAATCATTGGTATGGCTATCAACATGTGGTTTATAGATCTAAGTGGTAGTACTAGATCCCTTAGTTTGTGTCTTTGAGAAATGACTAGGTTTAGCCCATTTTTCAAAAGATGTTTTAATAGGATCCCTCACCACCATGATCTTTACTTTTGATTCTGGTGAATGAATGATCATCGAGTTATCCTCTTTTCAGACGAGACATGAGAAAAAACCCTCCAACAAGAAGGAATTATTAAATAAACATATACATATACTCAACTTGTTCCTCTCTTTATTTACCAGTTCAAGACTAAAACAAACTATGATACATAAGTCAATTTGAGGCAAGTGTTCAAATTTATTATAACATATGCCATAGGTGCTCAATGGACCATTATAATATGGAAAACATATTTCCTATCTAGTGGAAAAAATATTTCTTATTGTAATGTGTAATATCATTATCTTCATATCTTGTTTGTTTATTTACCCATATATCTGGATCCCGTATGTCCCAGATAACATTTTTGAATTACAAAAACTTTGAATTAGTTGTGGATAAATATTAATGGATCCTTAATAGATTAAATATTAATGGATCCTTAATAGATTAAATATTAATGGATCCTTAATAAATTAAATCTTTGGATGGGATTTACTCAAATTCAAAATATCCCTTTTATTAACAATCCATATAAGGTGTTATTTATTTTATTATCAATATATATTGTTTAAAATGACAATGCAATAAGAGGAGCTAATTCAATCGAATAATATGAAACATTGATTTCTCTTGGATGGATAAAATATTTAATATCATAATCCATACGATTTCCTAGTATGATAATAGAGATATTTTCATTCTACAAAACATCCTATAATTTTTAAACAATTTTGTGCTTCAATATAATTACTTGGAGAAAGCGCTATAGCTTGTTTCCAATACTCAACAACTTAATTGAACCAAGCCTTTGAAATTTTAGGATCTCCTTATTGAATAGCCTATTTTCCTCCATTGAGATAGGTCAACTTGGAAAAGTTTTCTTCCCTTACAACTGTACTTGAGAGTTTTCTGCCTCATATGACCCAATTCATTATTATTATTTAGTTCTTTACCCAAACTTAAAAAATAGAAGATAGTTCATTGAGAATAGGTTCAAGTTAATCAAAAGAATAGAAACAGTCAATTACATGAGTTTCAAAATTCACTTTGAAAATGAAAAAGGTTTTATCTTTTATCCCACCCTCATTAAGATGGAGTATAGAAACAAAAATATCTACTCCAGATTATCTGAATAAAAGTCTTTTTGAGTGGTAACTATCTACTTTATATATGGAACTTTCAAATAGTACTTTTCATGTGCAACTAGTAGGAGAGTACTTTACATCTTTAGGATTTGATCCTACACCACTGCTCAATAGCTTAGTAAATCAACTATATTACATAAGTTGATTTCTTATTTTTGTGAATGAGCATATTTGATCGTATCAACCTAAACTATCAATAATTGATCTTTATGGTGCTTTCCCCACTAATTGAATAGTTTTTTAATCCATAGAATATCTAGGCTCTACTTATCCATTCATATTCAGGCTCCTATAAGGGATATTATTTTGACTATAACTGACTATAAGCAATACGTACAAAGTATTTTTGGGTAGACTCTGTAAGAACCCTAACATTCCATGATAACACATTCATGAGGAAGGGTCATCTATCTAAATCTCTCCCTCTCTATCCTTAAAATCTATCAATTCCATAACACTGTTGTGCTGGTGAGGATGTGGATTTTTGCATACTATAATGAAGCAACATTTGGATTCGTGTTCCTATCGAGGAGAGTCTGCGCTCCCATGAGGTGGGCTACGAGATCATTGGGAGGGGTCACTAGATGAGAGAACCTCAACCATCAACATCATAGTATTCTAGGAAACTGAAGAAATGCTCTGTGGGTTGGAAGAAACCAAGATAGTAAGGGAGGGCAAATAAGTCCCTTGAGAGGGTTTAATCATTGGAGAAGAATCATCTCGAGTTGGTGGCTGGGGTGGGCCTTGTGGCTTAGGGCCCAATGAATTTTTAGGGGGTATTGTGGTCCAACCATCATCTTGGTCTATTTATTTAGGATTTTCAATCTGAGGAGGTGGTTGAGGGGGCTTAGGATGACCCATATGAGGACATTCCTTGATGCGATGTCTGAAAACTGACAATGGAAACAATTATTCAACAAGTTGAAATAAATAATATTTTACAACCACTGGGTCTCCTTGAATTGAATCTTTATACACTCCTTTAATTCTTTGGAGAGGTTGACCTCTACATAGACCCACTTGTTAGGGTGGAGGAAAAACCACCTATCTAGCTCAATCATAACAACATGCCCTATGGAGGCAATGATTTAGAATATGAAAGCCCAAAGGTGATTTGGTAGACCAGGACGCTCAACCCAATTAGGGACATGAAGGGTGGCATTGTTAGAGACTTTAAAATTATGGGACCAAACATACAAAATAAAAAATTGGTTACGAAGGAACCAGACATTAGACTTTGCAAGGATAAGCTATGTCTTGGAAGGCTCCTTGAAGGTAAATAAGAAAAAACCTTTGGTAAGGTTCTGGATCTTGGAGACATGGATATCTAGAGGTTCCAAGTGGTTGTGGAGCCAATTATAGAGGTGATCATGTGAGGGGATACAACTGACAAAGTAAGCAATAATAGAACAATTTTCATACTATTTACAACATTGTTGAATAACTACAATATGAGTGCTTACCTCTAGACCGGAGGAGGGGGAAGGGGGAAGATTGAGGGATTACCTCATTGTAGACTTTTGGAATAAACTTTTGAGTTTGTTTAGGTACCATTAGCTCGACTCCTGCATCAACATATGCAATAGAACACAGAAAAGCTATAAATAAAGGCTTGCCCATCTAAAAAGTGACATGTCGAACTCAATTAATATGTTGAATCCCTAAAACCACAGGACAAACAATCTGAATAAGATGATTAAAAATAAAAATAAAATCAATTCTCTCATAATCTAATAATGAGCTTTCGAAATTTAAAAACTCTTTCATTTTCATTAAAAAATGTAATAGATAGAGATTTTACTATAAATAAATTTAAATTATTACGATCTCTTCTTCTTACATTCATATTCATCTCCTTTATCTTTGTATTCAAGAACGAGTCAAAAAGGTGATCTTAGAGTTTCATAACCCCTTTAAAAAAATTACAACCCACACCCACTCCATCTATGTGGTGATAGTTATGTTTCTGAGAATGACAAATAATAAATGTTATGAGAAATGTGTGGGAAGTAGTTGGAAGTAAGAAATTAATCTTCCAACTTATATTAAAATAATTTAATATTTTCAATGTATTTTTATCATTATTTATTCGGTTAGGATCGATATTTTGAGTTATAAATATTTTTTAGTTTTATAATTAATGTTTTAATAAAAATAAAGAAGTTTATAATTGGAGAAATAATTGTAAGTTTTTTTTAATCTCTTAAATTTTGTGAATAAATTTTACTAAAATAATTAAATTTACAGTAATATTTTTATATGAGGAATAATATTAAGTAGTTGATTGTTGGAAACTTAATTATTTTATAGATAAAAAATTAAATAGATATTGTGACTATAAAATTTGTATATTGAATGGGGAAAAAATGTTGATCTAATATTAAATAGTTTTATAGATAGAAAGTTAAATGAAAAGTGTTATTATAGAATAGAAAGATAAAAAGAAGAGAATAAAATAAAAAGTTTTAAAAATATAAAAATCTAATAAAAAATTACAATAATTTTTAAAAACATTGATATTTTAATGAGGAAATAAATAGAAAATGAAATGGCTTCCAAATCAAGAAAGAAAGGAAGTTGTAAAGACTATTAGAATGTGAAGGCAGTTGGAGAAATGGCTGTTTTATCATGCAAACTGTCTATGCTGTTAATAACTTGCAATGTAAACAAAAAGTTAAGATTCTAGAAACATAAGGTGTTAATATTTATATATAATAGTTTTTTTTTTTTCAATTTATTAATATTTATGTTATTTATTGAGAGTTGGGATTGTATATAAAATTAATTATTAAAAAATTCAGATATTTTAATTAAATATAAATAAATATTTAAAAGTAAAATTTTGTTAAATATACTTAAATTATTTATTATAATATTAATTTTAAATAATTATTTTCATTGAATCCTTAACCTTTATTTTATTAAAAAATAACAATAATAAAAGTTTAATACCTCTTTTAAATGTTAACGTCTAGTGCCATACATAAATTACAATGAAAAAAATATTATTCATTACAATTTGAATTATCCTTGAGCGATGGACAAATTCATGCAAAGACTTTACCTCCTATTTATAAATGGATACAAAGCCATGGACGAATTCATGCAAAAACATTAAAAAAATATGATACATTACAATTTAAATTGTTCTTTCAAAACATTTTACCCTTTTCCCTGTATTTATGGGCAAATTCATGTAAAACATTCTTCCTCTATCTATAGAGGGATGCAAAAATGCATAGATGATGCCTTGGAAGTCTTAGTTATACACTACCTTGTCTTCAAAAATATATTTGGTTTCTTGAAATGCATAAACAAATTTATGCGTCGCTATAGTAGAAAACTAAGTTATTGCTGGGTTACGTATTTTTCGCCACGCTCTGTTCAATATTAACAAACTAACTTATCTATTAAAAATGAGGTTGGTAAAGAAACATCAAGTCTATTAAACATGAAGTTGGTAAAGGGAGCATTAAGTATATTAATTCCATCTGAATATTAATGTTAAGGAGATCAATATTACAACACCAACTGGATATCAATCTTAAAAAGATCAATATTACAACATCAATCAATCACAGATCTATTCGATATTGTATGGATTTCTACATCCATATTTTAAAATGTGATATGTGAAACTATGTTTTTACCAATACTATCTATATTACCAAAAATATTATCATCATTTAAAAAATTATTATCTTAAAAAAATCTATATTACAATATCAATCAAACTAGAGATCCATTCCATATTGTATGGATTTCTACATCCATAATAATATATTTTTTATGAATTTCTACATCCATAATAGTATATCTTAAAAAATGATATGTAAAACTATATTTTTAACAATACCATCTATATCGAACATTCATAATAATATTTCTTCAAAAATGATATGTGAAACTATATTTTTAACAATACCAACTATATCTCACATCTTTATATATAGTGGTAATAAAGTGGTATGTCTTGACAGGTGAGTTGCTAGAAACTATATTTTTAGCAATACCATCTATATCTCACATATTTTTAAAAAAATATCACTCATTAAAATACCAACAAGTCTATAAATAAGAATAGAGCAAGCTAGGTTTTTCATTTATTTTCGTTATGACCTCCTGGTTCTCCTATAAAGGAGTTAAAAAATTAAAAAATGCCAAGTTCATCCCATCCTCATGTGGTAGTCCTTTTCGAGGACAATATCGATCATGCAACAAAAACATCTTTCCAACGCTAAGATTTGACGTCCAAAAACGGTCTAGTATTTATATAACCATCTTTTTCTAAATTTTAAATTATGTAAAATACAGTTTGCCAAATTCAAGTATTGTTATAACAAATAATGGTATATATATATATATATATATGAGCTTTTGAAATAATGATGTTCTTCTGTTTTATTTTTTAAATTTTTATTTTATATATAATTTTTAGTTATGGTAAAAATTTTAAGATTTATTTGTATGGATTGTGTAAGTATAAAATATCTCTCACATATACATATACATATATGTATATTTATTTTAAGGAAAGAAAATTTTATTATTTAAAAATAATATCTACATTTGATGGTTGGTTTTATTTGTTATTTAATTTTTATCGAAACATGTATCATATTCTATTAATCACTGAAATATGATACGTTTTTGATAAAAAAATGATGGTATAAGAGCACATCTCAAGCCAAGGTAAAACAAATAATAAATTGGGGTAAAATACAAGGGTAAATAAGAGTCACGACCAAGGCCAAAAGTATAAAATTATATAATAGTGACATAAGCAACTATTTTACCCTAAAATGTAGATCTAAAGTGATTTTATTATTAACCCTGGATTTTTTTTGGGATACAATATATCTATATATTAATAAAATATATAATATACAAATAATTCACAAAAAAATAGGTAGTATGGGAACACGCCTCATAGTCAGACTAGGCCAAGCTTAGGAATATGAAATAGTTGAAGCAAAAACAACACTAGGCCCCGCCTAGGAACAAGTCATTAAAACATTAACCCTAGATTTTACATTAAAGGGGTGTATAGAAATGAAATGGCACAAGGGTGATAATTAAATCTATAGCAGGCCAATTAGATGCTAAGACTCAGATATAAGCATACACAGAGTTTATTATGCTGAGATAGTCTAAATACGAAAACTACAACTATGCTAAATATAGAAATAACAAAGAAGCTATGTACTTAACTTGTTCTGATGCTAATACAATTTTGGATCTAGAATAGGTAGAAAGCATGCTAGAAGAAGATTTTAGAACAACTGTCACATTTTGGCTCTAACACATATGGTGCTATGGATAGTAATGTTAGTCCAGGAAGGTTATGTCCATGTTATTGTTTGGGTTCAATGCTAGTGTTCTTTATGAAATACCCATTGAAACAAGATACAATCACTTGGATGCTTCTGGGTTTTGTTTCACATTTGTTTTGATGCATTTTGATCTAGGTCAAGGACTATTGTTCCTTGTGAAATGATAAAACCCTATTTCTCCATCTTCATTATAACCTTGGAGAAAAATTGTTAGTCGACATATAATGTCGAGTTGATCCCAAAGACCCTACTATTAGATTATATTGCCTACATAACTAATACTTCAGAAGGGGGCCTCATACTCATGTAGTTCTCCCTTACATGTTGGCTTGTATGTGAATCATTCAATATGTACAAATAAAGTACAACAGTGACTTAGCTTATCTTAGCAAATTGGGCTCATGGGCTATTCTATTTAAATGCTCTTTTATCTGAATGCTAGGTGTTGCTAGGTATTGTTAGGGGTGAGAAATGAATGAGGGTTGATCTTGTATTTATATCAATCCTTTTAGAGTAATAAATCAAATTAATGTACTTAGATTGACCCTTGGGAAATGTTTCATTTTCAAATAGGATGAATTTAAGGCATTGGACAATTATGTCAAGATTAGACAGTAGCATTGATGTTACTATCTGTCTTAGACGTTAGTGCCCAAGGAGTAAAAAAGTAGTTACACGTTTAGAACTTGTAGAGATGGAAGATAAGCACATTTTAAGTATTTTGGGTAAGCTAGAAGGCATGGGTCATCTATATAAGACTAGTCAGACTAAAAGATATAGGCTAAGGGGAATAAAGATAGTGTAGAGATGAGACTTGCAAAAATAGAAAAAAGTAAAGAACTAAGAGGAACAATTAAGGTATGAGTTTGCCAAGTGTACAAGAATGAGATGCTATATAATAATCAAATATCATTTACATTTTCCCCTTTTAATCTAGTAATAAAATTACTAGTTTAAAGGAAATGAATGCATACTTGGGTGTGTATGCACACCTTATTTTTTGCTTCTGTCTAAATTGAATGCTTTGCTAGTGACTGATCTATAACCAAGAACATGTTACAATATAAAATCAATCCATATAATCTTGGTCGAAAATCCTTTAAATAGATTGAAATTGAAAGTGCAAGGTTTGGAAGTACACCTATGTGTTGATGTAACCACCTTACTTGTTGGAATTTTTTTTTGAAAAAGATGTATCATTGGAAGGCTCTGAAACTGAGATTAAGATAAATCTTGAAAGTGCATATATACAAGGAGAGAGAGAGAGAGAGAGAGAGAGAGAGAGAGAGAGAGAGAGAGAGAGAGAGAGAGAGAGAGAGAGGGGGGCCCCCAACCTTGGAGCAAAAGTGAGTTCCCCCTTGGAAATTGAGATTAGCTCAACCATGCAACCCAATGATAATTATAATATGGTGAGGCTAGATGATAAAGTCTAACTTGAAAACTTAGAAATATTTAGTGATTTGATCACCTCAACCATACTAAAAATTGAACCAACTACTGTAGTATATTTGCTCAATAAAATTCCATAAACTTCCATAGGATATCAATACAAAAAAGTCTATGATATGGTAATAGTCCATAAAAAAGACTTGTGATATGAAACTAATTTGTATAACATATACACCTTAGATATGTCTCATATTGAAACTGTGTATAAAAATAATAGTAATATATAGAATTCAATCACAACTATAAATTTAAATCATATAACTGTATGCTTTGGCCAATTTGGATAACTATATAAGTGTGGAGAACATGCTTCCAAAACATGCCCCCACTATATATAGAGAACTTTTAAAAACTGATATAAGTATCAATTTGAAAGACATGTTTCCAAAATATGCCTCAACTATAGTCTAGATATGCTAAATACTAAATAGGTGTGGAGAAGATGCTTTCAAAGCATGCTCCCACTAAATATGAGAACTATGAATGTGTGGACGCCATGCCCATATGACATGCCCCCACTAAATCTAAAAATTTATATAAGTAACACATACTAAATGAGTGTAGAGAATATGCTTCCAAGCATTCCCCCATTGAATCTTAAAATTATGCCAAGTGTAAAGAACATGCCTTTATGACATGCCCCTACTAGTATTCACCCCTTTAAGGTGAGGGAAAGATACGAATTGGTAGTTACCTCAACTCAAAAATATAATACAAATGTATAATCTATGAGTGTAACTATATAGCATATAGTAGGAACATGTTTAGATAGATATAACATTGAAGTGTATAGAACCAATGTGATCACATATAAGCTTAAGATGCATGCTAAAGATCAAGGCAATGTGTAGATAGTAAAAGTATGCTCTACAAAAAATAAGCACACATAAAGAGCAATCAAAAGTAAGTCAAAAGGTAATGGTCTAAAGAGTCTGACCATTGGGATACGTTTCATTTTAAAATTGGATGACTTTAGGGCACTAGACACTTGCATTGGGATTATACAGTAACATAGACACTATTGTCAATTATGAACATTAGTGTTTAAGGAGTATAAAAGTAGGTACAGGTTTAAAACTTATAGAGATAGAAGATAAGCACATTTTAAGTATTCTAGGTAAGATAGAAGACATGTTGTCATCAACATAAGACTGATTGGACTCAGATATATAGGCCAATGGAAATAAATATAATGTAGTGCTGAGACTTATGGAAGTAAAAAAATGTAAAGAACTAAGAATAATAACTAAGGTATGAGTTTGTCAAGTGTACAAGACTGAGATGATACATAATTATAAAATATCATCTACATTTCCCCCCCTTTAATTTAGTAATGAAATTGATAGTTTAAATAAAATAAATTCATACATGGGTGTGTGCATACACACCTTGTATTTGTATTTATCTAGCTTGAATGCTTTGCTAGTGAATGACCTGCAACAAAGAGCATGTTACAGTATAAAATCAGTCCATATAATCTTGGTTTAAAGTACTTGAAATCAATTAAAATTGAAAGAACAAGGTTTAGGAGTAAACTTATAGTGTTAATAAAGCCACATTTATTATTGGCAAGTTCTTTTGAAAAACATATATCATTGTAAATTTATAAAATTGAGATTAAGAAAAAATACTGTTAAATTTTTAAAGAACATATATCCAAGGAGAGAGAGAGAGAGAGAGAGAGAGAGAGAGAGAGAGAGAGAGAAGAGAGAGAGAGAGAGAGAGAGATGAGAGAGAGAGATGAGAGAGAGAGAGAGAGAGAGAGGCCCCCTTGGCAAATGAGATTAGCTCAACCATGCAACCCAATGATAATTTATAATATGGTGAGGCTAGATGATAAAGTCTAACTTGAAAACTTAGAAATATTTAGTGATTTGATCACCTCAACCAAACCAAAAATTGAACCAACTACTGCAGTAGATTTGCTCAATAAAATTCTATAAAATTTCATAGGATATCAATATAAAAAAGTCTATGATATGGTAATAGTCCATAAAAAGCTTTGTGATATGAAACTAATTTGTATTTTTTGCTATATTAGGCACATGCATAACATATACACCTTAGATATGTCTCATACTGAAACTATGTATAAAAATAATAGTAATATATAGAATTCAGTCACAACTATGAATCTAAATCATATAACTGTATGCTTTGACCAGTTTGGATAACTATATAAGTGTGGAGAACATGCTTCCAAAACATGCCCCCACTATATATAGAGAACTTTAAAAAACTGATATAAATATCAATCTGAAAGACATGTTTCCAAAACATGCCCCAACTATAATCTAGATATGCTAAAGACTAAATAGATGTGGAAAAACATGCTTTCAAAGCATGCCCCCACTAAATATGAGAATTGTAAATGTGTGGAAGCCATGCCCATTTGACATGCCCTCACTAAATCTAAAAATTTATATAAGTACCACATACTAAATGAGTACGGAGAATATGCTTCCAAACATACCCCCACTGAATCTTAAAATTATGCCAAGTGTAGAGAACATGCCTTTATGACATGGCCCTACGAGTATTCTCCCCTTTAAGGTGAGGGAAATATAGGAATTGGTAGTTACCTCAACTCAAAAAGATAAGACAAATGTATAATCTATGAGTGTAACTATGTAGCATATAGTAGGAACATGTTTAAGTAGATATATCATTGAAGTGTAGAGAACCAATGTGATCACATATAAGCTTAAGATGAATGATAAAGATCATGGGAATGTGTAGATAGTAAAAGTATGCTCTACAAAAAATAAGCACACACACAAGAGCAATCAAAATTAAGTCAAAAGGTAATGGTCTAAGGAGTCTGACCATTGGGATACGTTTCATTTTAAAATTGGATGACTTTAGGTTACTAGACACTTGCATGGGGATTAGATAGTAACATCGACACTACTATCAATTGCAAACATTAGTGTTTAGGGAGTAGAAAAGTAGGTGCATGTTTATAACTTACAAAAATAGAAGATAATCACATTTTAAGTATTCTAGGTAAGATAGAAGACATGTGTCATCAACATAAGACTGATTGGACTACGATATATAGGCCAATGGAAATAAATATAATGTAGTGATGCGACTTATGGAAGTGGAAAAATGTAAAGAACTAAGAATAATAACTAAGGTATGAGTTTGTGTATGTCTAGCTTGAATGCTTAGCTAGTGAATGACCTGCAACAAAGAGCATACTATAGTATAAAATCAGTCCATATAATCTTGGTTGAAATTACTTGAAATCAATTAAAATTGAAAGAACAAGGTTTAGGATTGCACTTATGTGTTAATGTAACCACATTTCCTATTGGCAAGTTCTTTTGAAAAAGATATATCATTGTAAATTTATAAAATTGATATTAAGATAAAATATAGATAAATATTTAAAGTAAATATATCAAAGGAGAGAGAGAGATGCCCCCAACCTTGGTGCAAAAGTGAGTTGCTTCATGGTAGTTAAGATTAGCTCAACCATGAAACCCAATGATACTTATAATCTTAAGAGGCTAGATGACCAATTCAAACTTGAAAACTTGGCAAGATTTAGTGATTTGATTACCTCAATAATACAAAACAATGAACAAACTACTGTAGTAGATAGGCTTAGTAAAAGTCCATAAAAGTCTATGAGGTATCAATACAAAAAAGTCTGTGATATGGTAAGAGTACATAAATTTTTTTTTTAATCTAGAACTAATTTGTATTTTTGTAATATTAGGTACATTTTTCATAACATATACACCTTAGATATGTCTCATGTTGAAACTATGTTTAACAATAGTACCAATGTATAGATTTTTGCCACAACTGTGAATCTAAATCATATAACTGTATGCTTTGGCCAATTTGGATAAATATGTAAGTGTGGATAAAATGTTTCCAAAGTATGCTCCCACTATATATAGATAAATCTAAAAACTAATATAAGTATCCATATGGAGGACATGTTTCCAAAACATGCCCCAACTATAATCTAGAGATGTTGAATACTGAATAGGTGTGGAGAAAATACTTCCAAAGCATGCCCCCACTGAAATTCAAAACTCTAAATGTGTAGAATCCATGCATATATGACATTATCTCACTAAATCTAAAAGCTGATGTAAGTACCACATACTAAATTAGTGTAGAGAACATACTTACAAAGCATGCCCCCACTGAATCTGAAAATTATGTCAAGTGTGGAAAACATACCTTTATGACATGCCCCTAATAATATTCATTCATTTTAAGGTGAGGAAAATATAGGAACTGGTACTTACCTCACCTCAAAATGATAAGAGAACTATATAATTTGTGAATGTAACCATGTAATATATAGAAGGAAGATGTTTAGGTAGATATTACATTAAATCACATAGAACCAATGTGATCACATATACGTCTAAGATGCATGATAAATATCATGGCAAAGTGTAGATAGTAAAAGTATAAGATATATTTAAAAAAAAAAAAAAAAACAAGCATACACGAGAACTCAAAATCAATTCAAAAGGCAATGGTCCAAGGAGACAAAAAATAATGGGCATGTTCAAATACTACACAATTGAAGGGACATGACTTAGTCAAATGTCTATAAAGGTGAAAATGACATATTCAAATTTTCATAAAAATAAATAATGACATATGAAAATGTCAATGAAAACATACATATGCACATGGGCCACAAACAAAAGAGCACATTCAAATGCTCAAACAAGGAATACAATCACAAGACAAGACACTCAAGGAAGTGCATAAATTAAATCATAAGAAACTAGTATAAACATGTCATAATAGCCCATGGATCTAATGTATTAAAAAAAATGTCAAGTGTATAACATATAAAGTAACTTGGGTAATATATTATCATGGATAAAGGCATGTGTAATTATATATTTAAGATCAAACATGATAATGTAGAATGATCATCAAATCATATAACCTATGTGTACCAAGATCAAAGAAGTGGATACCCCCAATGTCTATATGATGAGTAGAAGGAAATACCAACATCTAAAATATGAATGTATCATGTATTTGTGCATGCCTGTATCACACTCAAGTAAAAGTGTGACATGTGTATGTATGAGTAAATGAGTATGCCATCCATCAACATGGAACTAACACATAGATGTTAAGGAGCCAATGGAACATGTAGGTACTGAAAATGTTTTTTTGGTTTTTTTTTAATGCTTTGATTTTTTTGGTATTTTTAGAATTTTTGAAGAGGAAAGATCATCCTAACATTCTATCGAATGGATGGTCATATATATCTCCTCAGTATGAACCTCATAACCTTAAGTTGGATCTTTTATATTGTTTTCATCATGATTGGATAGGTTGAAATGGTACATGGCATGTTCCTCCTCATATTTTGCATGTTTATTATAAGTAATGATATCATTTAAGATATGTATCAATTTACATTTGGGGAAAGGAAATATCTTGCTAATATGGATCAAATTTTACTTCCATTTAGTATATCCAAAGAGTTTCTAATGTAAGTTCATATGGAGATGTGGTAGGCATAACCCAAACCTATGTTTAAATTACTTTAGGACCACAAGTAATTGGTATTAATATGTTACCCAAGGAGTCTTTCCAAATGACCTTATTTTTCAAGTTTTTAAGATCAAAACCAGACTACTAAAAATACATTATATGGCAAGTGGTTTTTTTTATGTAGGATAAATATGGTTATGAAAAGAGTAAGAATAGATCATGTATAATGTAGTCATTAAATCTTGTTGGCATGGATGATTTTTGGGTGGTTGTAAATCTCATTCCTTTGGAGGATCCTCAAATGTAAATTTTTGGTCATGGATAAGATCCTAGATGTTGTGTTTCAAGGCAAAATAATGGTTTGTAGAATGCTCAAGTGCTTGATGATAGTGACAATAAACATTCACATAATATCCTATGGACAGAGGTTGAATCATATCAACCTCAATAGGATGAGGGAGAGATATAAGATGGTACTCTAGTAACCATATGAGTAATGAAGTTGGGCACTTAGGTAAACATGTAGATTATCTCCTTGGTGCATTAGATAAGACAAGTCGATTAGGTTCATATACTGGTGTATCAACTTTGGACTCATATTAAGATTTTTATGGTTTAGGATTATCTATTTGATGGAAAATTGCATAGTGTTTGAAGGGATTAATATCAGCTGGATAAGTGTGAAGGATTATTTGATGAGAATTTTTTAAGCATCCATGCAATGTAAAGGGAACCACATATATTTTATGTATCCAAGACCATCCCAATATAAATTTATAGTTCAAAGTATTTGGCATAATTTGATACAAAGTGGGAAATGTACGATGACCCATGGTAATATTCAATGTAATTTGACCAACCAGAGGGTTTTGTGAATTGTTAATTTTTTTTATTTCCATAGATGTTTTTTGAATAAGGTTTGGATTAACACCCATGGTGGTTAGAAATTTTATGCTACAAATGTTCAGGTTTTATCCCTTATAAATGAACACTCTTTTGATACACTTACTTTGTATTGTCACTTGTATGAACAAAGGCAAAATTTGGTCAATAATATCTTTGGATGGTAAATTTTTTGTATCAAAGGTGATGATTTTGTTATAGTACTTAATATATTTCATAATATACACAAAATACATCAACTTAACATCAATTAGAACTTATGTCTCATGCAATGCCTTGTAGAAGATATCCTTATAGACATTAAATTACTTTAGAAGCTCAAGAATTAAATTTTTTGCATATATATTACTCAATTTGTCAATAATGTCATATCCCTTAGATAATGGTTCTATGGCATTGTAAAAATAATTTTTAAGAGAGATCACATGGTGCATACTATTTAAAACCTTCTTATTGTAAACACTAGAACAAGGAGAATAAATGAACATAGGTTTTAAATCCCTTATAGATCAGAATGAATTAATTAAACATGAGATATAACAAGTAAAATGATTATAAGGTATTGGACCATGAAATAATTTACAAAGATGTTCATGGAAAATATGATTGTAAATTTATAGCAATAAGGGAGTATTAATAGAAAAATCAGAAAACCCTAAGTGATCTAGGATTTGATGTTCAAAGATTAGGTTCACCAAATGTTTAACCATAAAATTTTGATCTAATATGATCTTATCTTCAACCCTAAATTTTGAATTAAATGGGTATATCAAAATGGAATGGCACATGGGTGATAATTAGATCTATAGTAGGCTAATTAGATGCTAAAAATTAGATATAAACACACACTAAATTTATTATGCTGAGATAGTTCAAATATGAGAAGTACAACTATGTTAGATATAGAAATGACAATGAAGTGATGTACTTAGATTATTTTGATGCTAATTTAGTTGTGCATATAGAATAGGTATAAATTAGGTTGGAAGGAGACTCTAGAACAATCATCATATTAGTGCCCAAAATTGCACTAAAGCAATTGAGCCCTTTTTAAGTATAAATGCCTAATTTGTTTAGCCCACTTCATGTTTCAAGTGTTCATCAGAGGTCAAGTGTCATTTAGTAGATCAAATAATTTTCCTTTTGATCCTAGAGATACGTTCTTTATGGAATTAGTATAGGGATTTAGATTAGATATAAACATACACTGAATTTATTATGTTGAGATAGTTCAAATATGAGAAGTACAACTATGTTAGATATAGAAATGAAAAAGAAGTGACGTACTTAGATTATTTTGATGCTAATTTAGTTCTGCATATAGAATAGGTATAAAGTAGGTTGGAAGGAGACTCTAGAACAATCACCATGTTAGTGCCCAAAATTACACTAAAGCAATTGAGCCCTTTTTAAGTATAAATGCCTAATTTGTTTAGCCCACTTCATGTTTCAAGTGTTCATTAGAGGTAAAGTGTTATTTAGTAGATTAAATAATTTTCCTTTTGATCCTAGAGATAGGTTATTTATGGAATTAGTGTAGGGATTTAGATTAGTTTATTTCCTGATTCAATGAGTCTTTTCAAAGACAATGTTTAGGCTCCAACTTCACCTAAATGCTCAAAGAACTTCACAATTCAGAAATAGAGGTTGCATGTCTAATGGAGTCCATTTGAAATGGAAAATGTCTAGGTTACAAGATTTAATGTTAATTTGGTCTTTACTAGCCTTTGGTCTGTCAAAACCTAAGTTGAATTCATGTTTTAGCATATTAAAACCCTTGTTCCAATTGCTCTAGCTTAGGCATTTTGATTTAAATTCAAAATTGGAGGGAAAAATTTATGTGAGAATGTTTTAAATATGCCACGGGCTTAGTTTAATTTTTATACTAAGGTTTAGTCATGTTTATTAACATGACCAAACCTTAGTCTTAAATTCATATTTGGTCCCTTTTATATCTCGTGGCCCTTGGACCCTTTGATCTATTAACATGGTCTAACTAATGTTTGGTCCCTTTGTTATAAACTTAGTTTAAAGTCCTATCATAAAAAATTTATCATATTTATTAGTGTAACAAAACCTTAGGCTAAGACTTTATACTAAGTTCTTTATTCCTTGAAATCTAACTTAATTGTTTTCATGTTAATTTAGAACCAATCACGTCTAATCTAACGGATCACAATCGAATGGTGCACATTAAATCTAGGAAATATGATCCGATGGTGCATGATAAAAATCTAAAAAGTCAAAAGGGCTCAGGATAATCACAAAAGTGATAAGTGTCAAGCTCATGGGGTATGATATAAAGCTCGAGCATGTTCTCATCAATAAATAGTATAGGCAAAGTGTACAAATTCTGATCGATGGTGTATGATAGGTCAAGAATTCAATAAAACCCTAAGACAAGTGAGAAGATGAAAAGTGTCACCATCATGAGAACCATATTAAAGATCCAATGGTATGTGGAGCAAATGACTGATTCTTGTGGATAGAGATCAATGGAGCACATTTGATTTGTGCAAATGAGATCAATGGTGTGAGATGAAGGTGGACATTTGAAAAGGACTTAGGATAAATGGGAAAGCAACAACTGTCAAACCCAAAACTCATGATTAAAGCTCAAGCATATTTTAAAGATATAATGGTGTGAGAAAAGAGTCAATAGTTCAATAGGGCTAGAGATCTAATAAGAGGCTACCACATGGTGTGATATCATTCAAGTAATCGATATTGTTTACAAGGAATATAGGGAACCCATGGAGTTGCAAAGTGGCATGATCTTAGAGGTCCAAATAAAGATCAATGGCCCATGATGAAGACAAGGCCCATAGACCTCTTAAAATATTGATGGTGCATTTTTTTATCCATATTTAAAACTACATGAGAAAGTGACACATGTCTAGGTTGAATCAATTGAACAACTTAGTCACTTTTAAACCCTACAAATGCCTAGTTGGATCCAATGTGGCATGACACATGTCAATATGTGTCAATATTTGGTTTTAAAGATAAAATTGATGGTTCCTTCATGGACAAACAAGAATTAAAAGCATAGAAGGTCTATGGGCCATTCCAAAGCATATTTTCCAAATTACTATAGATCATTTTTTACCACAACCAGAGCATTCTCGTGCCATCATTGTAAGAGTAGGTTGTTCCATGGTATGCATAAGAGGAAAGACAATTGTCCAAGAGGTTCCCACTATGCAAAAAAGTGGTCAAGGGCATCTCCAGGTAGTTACTCATGAGGGAAAAGTTTGTTTGGCCTTCACAACAAAATTGCACCTTCCAGATCATGTAAAAATCCATCTGTAGTGAAGAAATCAAAGGTTTTGTTGAAAATATTCACCATTCCTTATAAAGGTAGTTAGAGAAATGATTTTATTAAAAATAGGTGAAGAGTTTAGGCATGACAAGGAATATTTTCTAGTTGGGAGCATATTGGTAGAATTTAGAGAGTTGCTTTGTAATTTTATAAATTGTAACCCACAGTCCCAGATTTGAAAAGGGTGAAAATTATATAAATAAGAGGTTTTTTCCTCTATTCAATGGGGGGGGGGATCATTATTATTAGTTACTCATTTTTTCTAAGTCTAGGTTCTACAAAAAGTATTGGGATCAAATGCTATGTGTAGATCTTGTCTCCCTTGCTAAGGTGGTTGAAAGTGTACATCCATCAGCAAGCTATGAGAGAATGATTATGTCTCCCCTGTCCAACATGGAGAAATATCACCATGCTTGTCCCTATGGCATCATTTTAAATAACTGATGTATGTAATATCTCCTTTAAATTTAATGAAAATGCTTGTGGTTATTTTCTATTTCCTGTTGATGAAGTGCATCAATATGTTTTGCAAATTATGTTGATTAAACATTTGGGTTTGTGTTCACTATCGATTATCATTTTGAGCATAAACCTAGATTATAAACCCTTTCTACATTATTTTAGGATATGTTGTTGAATGAGTTGTTAGGGCACCCTAGGTTAATGGATTTTTTTGGTTCCTAGTTGTACACCTCTTTCACTTGGCTTTGCACACTTGAAGAAAATGGCAAACAAAGATGAAAAAATGATGATATGTCATTATATCTAGGGGAGAGTTTGGCATCAAGAATGGGTCAAACAAATAAAATGACTAAGAGGCACCGACAAAGGGTATGGTCAACTCCTTAATACTTCTTGCTCTACCTAAACCAAGGTGAGAGGACATATGGGGTAGCTTGATCACATGGAGATATTCTACAATTCAACCTCCATGGGGACTATTGGCACAAGGGAACACAAATGTGACTAGGGCACAACAAAACTTGTTCAATCTACTTGGAAAGTGTCGTCACATAGAATGAAAAAATGTCCTAGATCACATACAAGCTACTAAAGATAGATTGGTATATGACTTCAATATTCATTCTATATAATTTTCAGCAACAAGGGTCAAATGGAAAACTATAACACTATGATTCAAAGCACAAAATGCAAACACATGTTATATAAGCAAGATGTTATGCATTTTTAGGATAAATAACACTTATAGTACACAAAGAGTGTATTATTTTCAAGGCAGGATAGTGTAGGACAGTTAGATAATTATAAGAAAGGGTGTGGTATGCTGATGGTTTTCAAATAGTAGGATATCTTGCATTATTCATGACATTATTCTTTGCAAAGATGTAGAAAAAACTAAAATGCAAGCTAGTGGGAACTACCAGGAGTAATTTTCAGTCATTGGTGCCATTGAAATGCAAATACTCAAATGATTCTAAAACCTTAGAAACATACACTGAAACTAGAATCTCACATAATCTTTCCCATTGAATCCATAAACCTAAGGTGCCCTAACAATTTATTCAACAACATATTATAAAATAATGTATAAAGGGTTTTATAATTCAGATCTATGCTTAAAATGACAACCAATAATAAGCATGGAGATAAATATCCAGTCAACAATATTTGAAAAACACATTACTATGCTTCATCAAAAAGAAATAGTTAGAACCACAAATGTTTTCCATTAACTTTGCAAGTAGATATTAAATACATCAATTTTTTAGAATGTTGCCATGGAGGCAAACATGGTGAGTTTGCTCTTTTGACAAGGGAGACATAAAAATGCTCTCAAATCTTGATGATGGCTATACGCTTGAAACCACCTTAGCAAGGGAGACAAGATCTACACACAATAATTAATCCCAATTTTTGTTGTAGAATCTAGACTTAGAGAAAATGAATAACCAACAACATCCCTGATAATAGAGGAGAAGCCCCCTATTTATACATTTTTTACCCTATTCAAATCTAGGATTGTGGGTTGGTTTTGGAAAGTAACCCTCCAAATTCCACCAAGATCCTACCAACTACAAAATATTCCTTGTCATGCTTGAAATCTTCATCCATTTGTAATAAAAATCATTACTCTAACTAACTTTACAAAGAATGATGAATATTTGCAACAAATCCTTTAATTTCTTGATTGGAGATGCCCTTTTACATGATCTAGAAGGTGAAATTATTATGGTGGAGGTAGAAAAAACTTTGTCCTCATGTGTAACTATCTGAAGATGCCCTTGACTATTTACTTCCATTGCTATAAAATCCTAGACATATACCTTTCCTCTTATGCATGCCATGAAACAATCTACTCTTGCAATGATGGCGTTGAGATGCTCCAACTATGGTAGAGGTAGAAAATTATTTATGACCAAAAATATGGTTTTAAATGGCCCATAGACCTTATTTTATGCTTCAAATTCTTGTTCGTCTATGCAGGAGACATCAATTTTAATTCTTAAGCCAAATATTACCACATATTGACATGTGGCATGACACATTAGATCCATCTAGACATTCATGGGGATTAAAAGTGACTAAACTACTTACTTGGCTCCAATCTGGACACATGTCACCTCCACATTCACTTTGAGTTCATTGAAATGTCCACCTTCATCTCATGCCATTGATCCTTTAAACCCAAGATTGAATGCTGACCATTGATATTTTTTAACTATGACTCACCTACTGGCCATGTGCTCCATAAGCTACCTATTCAATGTGAGCTCTTTGCCTATGTGGCAATTCCATGTCACTCTGTTCATTAACTTGAAATGTGATTGTTGCCCTTAGGACATGTGTCAACACATCATTGGGTCTAGATCTTTGAAAAGTCCACCTAAGACTAGCACTGTCAAATCCTTGTCTACATGACAAATTTGAGTGTGCCACTTGGCATCTCTATGGGCTCTCAATGCCCTTTTATCATTATATTTTATTATGAGTCATTATATCTATGTTAAGACCCCTAAGATCATGCCACTTGGAAAATCTATGGAATTTATACATTCTGCATAGTCAGTCACTATTGAGATAATGCCCTTTCACCATGTGGTGGCTTCTCATTTAGCCTGAGTTCTTTAAAAATTTAGCCTTTACCTCACACCATTGAATCAAATTTTAAGAAGTCAAACACCATTAGATGATTTTTATTCCATTCATCATAGTTATGACATGCATCATATCCGTTCTTGCTCATAGGCTTGCTAACTTATTGACCAATAGAAAGGCTTACAAACCATTGATTTACCACTTACACTCTTGAGATGGTGCCACTTATCATTATCAAATCCCTTAATAGGTATGTTGACATTTTGACTTTATCACATGCCATTGGATCTTTGGACTGCTTATTGAGATGGTGACACTTGTCACCCTCATGTAGCTCCTAGGACCTTTGACATTTTAATGTTGCTCATGAATCATTAGATATTTGAACTACCTCTACTATGGTGACACTTGTTACCTTCTCACCTATCATATGGCTTCATTGAAATCTTGACCTATTATGCACCATCAAGATCTATACACTTTACCATATACCATCTAATGGATACATGCTCAAAATTTTAATCATACACCATGAGCTTGACACTTGGCACATCCATTCTTGTCTCAAGTCCCTTTGAATTTTTATCTTTGATCACGCTCTGTCAGATCATCTTTCCTTGTTTTAATGTGCACCATTTGATTGCAATCCATCAGGTTAGATGTGATTGGTTCAAAGTTAATGATGAAAATAATTACGTCAGAGTTCGGGGAAATAAAATACTTATTATAAAGTCTTAGCCTAAGGTCTTGGTGTATAAATAAATATGATAGAAGATTTAAGATAGGATTTGAAGCTAAGTTCATAGCAAAGGGACCAAGCGTCAATTAGACTAAATAGATAAAAGGACCAAGAGGCATAGGAAATAAAAGGAACTGAATAATAATTCTAGACTAAGGTTTGATTGTGTTAATAAACATGACTAAACCTTAGTATATAATTTAAACTAAGTTCATGATATATTTAAAGCATTCCCACATAAATCACTCTTGCCACTTTTGAATTTAAATCAAAGGGCCTAATCTAGGGCAATTGGAACAAGGGTCTTAAAGTGCTCAAACATGAAATCAACTTAGCTTTTCAAATTAAGAATTTGTAACTCAAAAAAGGCTCAGCTACTTCAATGAAAATTTGGGCACTAACACTAGCTCTCACCTCTTGATGTATACCCCTTACGGGTGTGCAAAAAATTATAGAACACAAGACCAGGTGCCAATCTATTGGGTCATAGAGTCAACACATAGAGAAAATTATTAGAAAACACCCATGAAGAATCAATAAAACATGGAAGGTTGATAAAAATAGATTAGGAGGATTTGAAAATGAACACACGACAAAAAACATGAAAAGAAACTGTATAAGTAATGCCCAAAGAAAAGGGGCAATAAAGCAACAAAATAAAAAGACTATACACTATAAAATTATGTACATAGTTGAATACTTAATCAAGGAAGTGTTTTAGATGCCTACCATTGATTGTAATTTCTAGTATTTCACCATCTAGGTCTCTCAAGAATAAAGTATGTTCCCCAATTTGATAGTCAATGGAATAGGGATCCATTCACAAGGCATAAATTTTTTAATGATTGCCTTTCTCCTCATGCTTGTTGTCCCAAATTAAAACTAGATCACATACTTAGAAGGTTCTTGGAGTGACCTTCCTATCAAATATCTTCTTCAAATTTTCCTTGAACTTGAGGTGTCTTTCATGAGCTTTTCTTTGAATTTCATCCAGATCAATAATTTGGTTCATTCTACTTTCATAGTGGTTGATTTTCTCATCATATTCTAGTTGATACATGAGCTAATAGGTTAGAAAATACAAATTCATAGGCAAAACTTCTTGATCTCCATAGACAAGCTCAATAGGGATTTTTCCTGTAGGTATTTTGGGTATGATCCTGTCAGTCCACAAAACAAACTTTAGCTATTCACCCCACTTCTTCTTATTTGCTTCCAATGTTCATCTAATGATTTTGAGCAGGGTCTTGTTATTGGATTTTTCTATCCCATTTCCATGAGGTTTGTAATTGGAGGCATAGGTTAATTCAATTACATACTCTTTGCATAATGCCACAAAATGTTTGGCTTTAAAACTCATGACATTATCAACAATAACTTTGATGAGCACACCAAATCTACAAATAATTTGATTTAGAAAAAAAACCATAACCACCTAGTGTGTATCTTTCTTTGTAGAGACCACCTCAACCCATTTTGTGAAGTAGTCAGTTGCAACTAGTATCCATATATGTCCAATGATTGATAAATCAATAATTTCTCTAATGAAATTCATTCTCCATTGTCTAAATGGGCCTTTAATTGTCATAGACTGCAAGGGAAGAGAACCAAAAACTTTCATCCTCCCAACAAAGCACTGGCACTTCTTGCACTTTATAAATTTCTGAGAAACATCTTTGAATAACGAAGGCCAATAATAACCAACTCTTAGGATTTTATGAGTTGTAACCTTAGGTGCAAAATGGCCGCCACATACTCCACTATGAAAGTCTTCAATTAGGCTAGTAGTTTGATCTTCTAGAATACATCTTAGGAAAACTCCATCTAGATTTTTCCATGCATGTCTATTTTCAGTCAAGAGGTAATTTTGGGAAACAAGCTTAAGAGTCCTTTTTTAATTCTTGCGAGTAATAGACAATGTTGTTAGACCATGAAGACATGTTAAATTGACTCAATGAATCATCAACATTGAAAATAACATTATTTACCTCACTGACTTGAAAATTGGTCTCATCCATGAGATTAGATAGAACCATCCATTGCACTAACTTGGTGGTTTGAATATCCATGTCATACTCTTGCAAATTTTTGACCCACCTGCATCTCTTACTAGATAATTTAGTATGATTCAAGATGTCCTTTACCATGGTATACGGGACATAAGCAACAATCTTTGAACTCAGAATATAAGGTCTAAATGCTTTAATAGACTTCAAGAGAGAAAAGGCTTATCTTTCCATGATGGTATAATTCAATTCAACACCTTGCATAGATTTTCTAAAGAAATCTATTGGCTTCTCACGATCATCTCCATTGTTTTGCAACAGGACAGTAAAAATAGTGTTATATGATACAAAAGAGAAAATCTAAAATGGCTTAGTGTAATCAAGGCTGGCCAAAATAGGGGTAGACTTTAGAGCTCCTTTGATGTCATTAAATGCTTGCATGGCCTTCTCCTCAAACTTTATGGTTTGGTCCTTCTTCAACATGGAAGTAATAGACAGAGTGATCTTTGCAAAATTGGACACAAACCTCCTTACAAAATTAATTTGTTAAAAGAAGGACTGAATTCCCTTCTTGGATTTTGGGATGGGCACTTTGTCAATATCTTCTACCATCTTGAGGTCAATCATGACACCATATTTGGACACTATATGTCCCATCAACTTGGCCTTTTGTACTCTAAAGTGTCAATTTTTTAGATTAAGTGAAATTCCAAATTCCTTGCATCTGATCAACAGTTTCTCTAGATGCTCCAAATGTTCTTCTCTAGTCTTGGAGTACACAGTAATATCATCCTGATACATAGCTATAAACTTATTAATCATCCCTATAAAATTAACATCCATAGCTTGTTGAAATGTTTCACCAATATCCATTAACCCAAAAATCATCCTCATATAAGTATGCAAACCGTAAGGGATTGTAAATGCAGTCTTGGGTCTCTCAGATTTCTTCACCACAAACTAGTTATATCCAGAGAAGCCGTTTAAAGTAGACAACATATCTGATCCTATAACACTCTACAATAGGTTGTCCATATTGGGTAGGGGATAATTATATTTTAAATAATATTTATTCAAATTTCATAAATCCACACACAAATGGATGTCACCATTTTTCTTTCTCATAGGGACTAAATTTGCAACCCATGATGAACACCTAATGGGCTGAATGTGATGCAAAAAAAATAGGCCAACCTTTCGAAGGCTTTTGACCTGTAACTTCGTTTGAGATCTTCGATGCACCAAAAAAACTATATCAAAAATTTATATTCTGCCCTAAGCTGCTCTATCCACTTAGATTTGATTTTGATATTTTTTGGAGGCCAAACGTGATCATCTGAGGGTCTGAAATTAGTGTTTAATGATTTTTTTGGGAATTTTCTATTTTTATAAATTGTATATTTTTATAACTAGAAGTCAACTTTAGATGAATTTTATTCCATAGGCTAATTTTAATATTTAGGTTATTTTGGGAAATTTTTAGAGCCATGCGCTCTTGCATGTGAAACTTACTATAAATAACAGTTGCTAAAAATAGATATATTTTTTATTTTATATTTTTTTCAAATTTTTGCATGTCAAATCTAAAGTCCAAGTTGAGGCTTATTTAAGCATGGTTTGGGTTTGTAATTATTTCAAGCCATCAATATGAATCAATTTTGAGTATTGTTTCAAGATCTTGGCCTATTGGTAATTTTCTTGTTCTTGATAGTTTTCAGTTTCATTATCTGGTATCAGAGCAAGTTCAAATCTTAGAGGAGAGAATAATGGTGAGAGGGAAAGGAGGTATGGCACAGATGAACTAGAATATACAAGAGTTGCATAGGCAAGTTCAACACTTAACAAAGGTTATCACCAATCAAGCAAGGAGTCAAGGTGGTGATGAAGAAGTTTAACAAGAAGAAGAACAACGAGAGCAACCACCATCGATGGAAGAAAGGATGGTTTAAGATTTTAAAAGAAGAAATGAAGGAATCAAGGTTGATGTTCTAGATTATGAGGTAATTTAAAACTAGAGGAGAAGTTCTTTGAGTGGAAGACTATGAGAGAAGATAAGAAGGTAAAGTTTACATACATGAAATTAAAAGGTCATGCAATGATTTGGTGGGATCACCTGTAGAAAGAGAGATAGAGAAAAGGTAACAAGAAGATTAATTCATGGAAAAAGATGGAGAAGAAGCTAAGGGATAAATTTATTTATATGGATTATGCACAAACCCTATATAGAAGGTTTTAGAATTTGAGGCAAAAAGATCATAGTATACAAAAGTATACAAATGGATTTTATAAGCTTTCCATACAAGTGGAGCACGATTAAACAGAAGAGTAGATGGTTGTAAGGTATATAAATGGTTTGAAATTTTCTATTCAAGATGAATTAAGCATGCATAGAATAATTAACATGGAGGAGGATTATCAATTAGCTTTGAAGGTAGAAGAAAAATAAAATAGACAAAATTTTAGGACATCTATTGGTCCAAAAAGAGGTGGATCCACTCCAATGAGTGCACGAGGTGGATTTAATACTACTAGAGGTGGCTTTAATGCTAATAAAGGTGAATCATCACATGGTACAGAAAGGCAAGATGATAATAGGCAAGGGTTTCAATACCAACAAAGAGGAAGAGGATTTCAAAGAGGACGAGGTTATGGTGGTGTTAGAGGATGGTTTCTGAATCAATGTAGATCTTATGTTTATTATAGATTTGGAGAAAAAGGTCACAATGAATTTGAGTGTCCACACTATCAAGATCAAGAAAGGAGGCAAGAAGATTGTCCAAGAGTAAATCTAGTGTAGGCCAAAATAGAAGAGAAAAATACTGAAGTTGCACTAGCTGAAGTTGGAGAGAATCTCATTATGAGAAGAACCATGATCGCTTCAAGGAAGGATCAAGTGTAGAATAAATAAGGTGGTGATGCATGGATACGATCAAATATTTTTGGAGCAAGATGTACTTCAGGTAGAAAAGCTCTCTATAAAGTTTGACCATCTTACCCTCTAATGGAATGGTGGCATAAGAAAGGCCTATTTGTACACTTCCATCCATGCTAGCAGCCCATTTATGTGACAATAGAATGCCCCACTTAGGTGGGTATTCTACAACTACCACGTGTATATTCAAATAATTGCTTGGATGCACTGCCAACTGCACTACCAACCCCTTGACTTGTCCAAAAAATGGAACTTCTGATGAGTCCATGACATAACACTTACCAAAGGATGATGTAATCTTAACTCTGAGCTCATTTAAGACACATAGAGGCATTAAATTATAATAGGCACCAAAATAAAACATATAATTGTCAAAAATAAGACCATTGATCAATAAGGTTGTATAAAATACATCCACATTTAACTGACTCTCTACTAATGCAATCCCCAAATAGACTTTTGGAGCAAGTTCAACAACCTCTTCAAATTCTTCATCAATTTTTGGGGGTGTTTGGGGTAATTTAATTTAATTTTTAGCTAAATTCTCACCAAATTCTAAGTATTCAAATTCCCTCTTATTACACTCATGTATTCTTAATAATTCAACATGTGGCATGGTGATTTTCAGTTGGCTTAACACTTGGGCCATATCACATATACTATATTGAGGGATAGAAGTATTGGGTGGAAGGGTGACAACACCTTCAGTTGGGATGAAATAACTTAATGTCTAAAGTGGATTAAGTTGGGATGGATTTGAATGTTTAAAAATAGTCTTAAAGGGTGGGTTTGTTTTAACATCATTTGCACCCTTAGGAATACTAGATAGTAAAGGTACTTTATTCTTAGCAAGAGCACCTTTAGGGTTAACAACTTGGGACATGAGTGTAGACACCGAAATCGTGTCTACTCCCTTGGTCATCCTCCTCGTCCTCTCCCCCCTTGGTCCCCTTTGGTCCACTTAACCACTCCTAACCCATGTCTTGTTAATTTGAAATAATTATTTAATTTTAAGTTAATAATTCTCTCTCCCTTGCCACCTCACCACCCTAGGATGCCCTTCTTTGGATTCCCTTCATCCCCCCATGACCCATTTATGACCTATTCCTCATCCTCGCACCCATTTAACCCCTCTCGACCGTTTCTTACCCCGCCACTTAAACCCGGCAGTTGGGAAAATAGACGAAAGGCTATTTTTAGCCTTTTTCCTGCCTTCCAGCCGCCGACGTCAATCAACTGTCAATCGACGTCGGCGGTATTGCCGGTGTCAATTTCCTTCATAATAGTTTTCTACATCCGTTATCCTTTCTTTGCCCCTACTCTTCATCTGACTCTTGAATCTTACAATCTGATCAATCAATCAGCCAATCTTTTCGCCAGACCTCTCACTCTCTCTCTCAGGTACACACAACAGGCTTCTACACCAGCAAGCACAATAGGTATCAGGAGCCCCACCTTGCAATAGTCTTCTGCATCAACAATAGGTACATCAACAGCCTGACCTCCTACACTTCTTCTTCAGTAGGCAAGAGGTACGTACTCTTCTGTTATGTCATTTTCAATAGCTTAGAATGTCTCTGTAATCAGTTTTTTATTTATTGCTTCTAAGCCATACTATCACCAGACCAAACCCAAATCCTTATTTCTCTGTCTCCCTATTGCTTCTGTCTTCTGTCTGATCCCTTTTTAGACCATACACTCTATCCATTGTCCCTGCAACTCTGCCCAGACCCTTGCACATACCATTAACAAGGCCCAAACTCTATCTCAGACCCATCCACAGACCAAAAACTCGACCAAACCTCGTCCAAAGACTACTGCCCCAACTGACGCCGGCCGCAGAGACCACTTCCCCCACTGATGTGGGCATATTAATCGACGTCGGCAGACCTTGACCAACCGACGCCGGTAGGACCACCGATGTTGGTGACTGTGACCAGGTCGACAACAGCATTCAGGTAAGCATTTGCTTCCATTTTTCATTTAGTCTTTAATCATTTTAGTATTTTATCATTCTGCCTTTTATCAGACTTTACTTTTATCAATCAGTGGGTTGATGTCCCTTAAGGAAGTCTTTGTACTTCCGGGATCAAGCTTTTGCTTGGCAACTCACCATCTCCTCATCTAACGCCTTTTTTGTCTTAGTCTCTTTCTTTTGCAGGTGTCATCCTCCACAACCAAAGAGGAGTTCTCACAACGTCCGAGTTCGGTGCACACGACTACATCTAGGTACATACAAGCCTTAGACCATTTCTTCTTAGTTTCTTAATTCTCCTTTGAATGTAGAAAGAAAAAATCATATAGAAACATTTTGGCATGCCCGATGGGACCTTAGGGTCTTCCTTGGGTTCCTTTTCTTTCTGTTCATATAGGCGCATTAGGTTTCTCCCTTTTCACCTCTTTCTTCTCTTCTAAACGACACCATTAGCGGGATTAAAAAGAACTTTACTTTCTTTTCTTGCATCTCAGACTAGTCAAAAGTCATACTCTTCAACCCTTTCTCCATTTGTCTTCATATGAACTAACATTTCGACTTGGGCTTAAAACACATTGCATTTTCATTTCTTCTTGCTTGCATTTCTTAGTCCACAACTAGTAATTAACAACCGCATCATGAATTAATCATAGATCACTTTATGTTACACAACCAAATCACTTGCACAAATCAAACATCAAAACTTACCTGAGACAAGGCCCGACTGGGATTTCATCACCTAACAGATACCTTACCCATCCCGGCAATCCCACTTGGATTTCATCACCAAGGGGAAAGCCCACTCTGTTCTCTAGCAGAGGATAATCTCTAGGGAAAGTATATTTTGGCTAAGCGAGACCAGCTTATCACTGGGCTCGTGAAGTGAGGGGAGCTTGCTCCTTAGCACCAGCCATGTACAAAACCTAACCCAGACTCTTGAGCGCCTAAACAAACCTGAAACCATCCATAGACTACCTCTTCTAGAACCCATTCTAATAGCCAACCTCCCAAACATCACTTTAAGGCATAAGCCACAAGATTCTAAAAGTTGATTCTTAGGATTTAACGCTTAGGGTCTGCCTGTCTCCATCTATTTTTTTGTTCCTATCTGGTTTTTTGAGCTAGTGAGGACGTTCTCTTTCTTTTTTTCCAAAAACTTTCAAATTCACTGAGTTTTTGGAAAACCACAGTCACCGGCATCGGTTTTACCATCGACATCGGCAACCTTCCTCGCCAACATCAGTTATCTAACTGACGTCGGTCATCTGTTCCCATCGACATCAATTTTTCAACGGACGTCGGTCACTGTCACAGTCCTTCTTTTCAAAATAGCAGCCTAAAACTCGACCCCTTTTTCTGCCAAAACCACATGCTAAGTTTCTGAAACCTAACCCTTCTTGCCTTGAATGGTTTTGACACGCAGTCAAACCAAGGATCTTCTTGACCAAGCGAGGCATCAACCGCTTCCTCCTTCCCCGTCCATAACTAGTCCTATAATGGAGTTCCACTCGGAGACCGAAAGAACTCCTACTCGACTGAACCCAACTAAGTCTCCCATTGTTCCTGAAGGGGACCAAGACTTCGAAATATTCTTGGACCTCAATGTCAAAGCCCTCCAAAACTATCTCGCGAGGAACCCAACGCGAGACCTTTCGGGTGAAGTGGCTGTGACATCAACACCATCCGCTACCCAGCCTCTTGCCTCAATCATTAACCTGACCATGGCTAATACACAAAGTTTGGCCTCCCCATCTATCTTTAGACCGACCTCCATCGGGGTTCCATCACCCCCTCAACCACCCGCAATTCAACCAAGTTCTACATCATACCAGAACTTGATTGTCTCGACTCCACACACTCTTACGCCCATAAATGTAGGAGTGCCTACCTTTCCTTCTACCAGTGCCACCATTCAACCACCTCTGGCGGTATCTAGTCAACTCATGCCCTCTACCTTCATGACGCAACCACCCCTAGCTTCCACATCTATCCCAACGACTAGTTATCAATACGTTGCACCCCTACAAGCGCAACTGACTACGTCGTATGCCTCCTCTAGCCTCTTTCAAGTGCCCTACAACCTAGGGGGTACCCCATCTGCCAATCCGTCAGCAGATCTCATTAAAATGCTAATGGACAAAATGTCTAGTCTTGAGGCCTCCATTTCGGGTTCAAGCAATGCCCTTTCCTATGACCAAATTTGCAACGAACCCATCCATCCCTCCGTCCCTATTTGACTATATCCCAACCAGTGGGAGCTTCCTAAATTTTCTCATTTCCAGAGTAAGGAAGACCCGCAACAGCACCTACGAGCATTCATACATGCTTGTTATCTCATAGCGCATGATGATGCGTTGTTGTTACGCACCTTCCCCATGTCGCTTTCTGGCCCTGCCCTTGACTGGTATAACTCTCTTACCAGACATTCTATCTTTTCATTCACTCAACTCACCCAATTATTTCTTGACCATTTTTCTATCAACATCACCAAACAAGTCTCAATCACAGACCTCTACTCCATCAGGCAATTTGATGATGAATCTATAGTCGATTTTGTCACCCGTTGGAGAGGCTTGATTAACCAGCTCTCCTTTTCCTTGCCTCAACCTAACCTCATCGAGCTCTTTTCTCGAGCATGTGCCAGGCACATCTCTTCCACCTTGCGGGTTCAAACATTTTGCACTTTTGACAAAGCTTTCACCATGGCCCGAAAGCTTGAACTCCGTGCCATTGAAGAGGATAAGGTCAAATTGTGTAATACCAATGCAAGAACCAATGACCCTTCTTCTTCCAGACCTTCTTTCACCAATTCCAAATCTAAAGGAATGGCCAACACTGTGGTCATTAGATCACCGTCTTCAACAACAATTGACCAACCTCAACCTTCAACATCTCAAAGCATCACCAAAAAATTCCAACAATGGTACATCCAGTGTTCATACACTCTACTTGGAGAATCATACGCTTCCATTTTGGAAAAACTTGTCAAATAGGGGGTCCTCAATCTCCCTCCAATCCAACCACCTCAATTCGACCCTTCAAAAGCCCTCCCTACATGGTATAGGGAGGCCGACTTTTGTCACTTTCACTGCGTCCAAGGCCATGACATCAACAATTGCCGAACCTTCAAAAACATCATTCAAGACATGATCAACAAGGGGGATCTTGTTTTGGATAACCCGAACGCTCCACCCAACCAACACATCGACATCTTTAGACAACCCTTTCCTAACCACCCTCCTAATCAAAACAATGTCCAGACCATGATCAATGACCCCCAAGACCATAATATTCACACGGTCAACACGGTCTCGCCTCTTGTCCCTGACCAACCTCCTTCACAGGTGGAAGAGTCTTCTTCCCTTATTCCTCCTCCACAGGATGAAGAATCCTCTTCTCTTGTTAGTCCTCCATCTACCTCTCTTACATTAGAGGACGCCTTGACCATACCAATGCCATTAAGCCCACATTCATCCTTCCTCCCACCAATGGAGGACCATACCTTGCCTACTCCTCAACCACAAGTAGAAGGCACAATCATCCCTGCCCTCTACCCTCTTTAGGAGCCACACTCTCCTATTTCTTCTCCACCAAGAGAAGAACCAGTCTCTTCACCTATTTCGACTGAGGAAGACCCAGTCACAGTTTCCTCTTGCCTTTTACCTGAGATTGCTACATCTCAATCACCTCCATCCACATCCGAACCCAAACCCGTATCTAACCTCACCTCGCACAATGGTGGCCCTCAACCCAAACCAAAAAAGGCCACTAAACCACACCAAAGGACTCCTCCCCCACCTTCATCATTACCTTCAATTTTGGGCCCGCATCCATCCACTTTAATAGGAGTGCTTCCTACTCCCATAATTCATAGAGGCAACTTGCCTCCATTACTCTCTCAACCCATTAGACATATATCTCCTCCAATCCATCGACCAATGCCTCCTAAACCAAAGTCATCAACCCTCACTGTTGGGAGGGTGTACACCGGAAGCACACAATTTGATTACTAATACCAAGCAACTTAATATGCGGAAATTAACCAGATTCACCAAGTAACTAGAATTCAGAATAACACAGCATATGAGAGACAATACCAAATTGTATTAACACTTTATACAGAAAAGAATACAATAAAGAAGATGCCACTTCTTCTCCACCACCTTACAGAGGTTTCCCACACCTCAAGTGAACAGTAATTCTTCTCTCCAAAGCTCTCCCTCTCACAGGTCCCAACACCCAACTCAAAATACAGAGTTGGTGTTCACCTCCCGTGCTCCACGCACACCACAAGTGCTCCACGCACTCCACAAGCACTCCACGTGCTCCACAAGTACTCAAGGTACTTCAAGTAGATCTCCCATGAATCTGCAACAACCTGCAATTCAACAGACCATACTTATGGAAGGAACTCCCTTGCCTTCCTCTTGCTCTATCTGAGTACACACCTGTACTCCAAGTAGATCCTGCCTGATACTGCTCCCTGTTGTGTTGCTGTCTGTATGACCTTGCACACCTGCAAATCAAGCAATGGTTCTAATCACCTGTGAACCTCGACCTTGCACACACATACACCTGCAGATCAACGATCTTACTTACCATGTAGATCTCCTATATAGGCCATGCAACTGTGACCAAGATCCTACACTCTTGAAGAACCCAGCTGGCTCTCCAATCCAGCACCAACACACCTGGTACTGTGGCACTAGGAGGAACGCACCATAGCTCTACCTCACACACAGAAGGAGCTTATAATTATGCTCTCTTACTCCCTAGCACACTTTTACAATACAACCATGAGTCTATTATATAGATCTCATCCAAACAATGATTAGACATCTAATTACAATAATTAGATCCGCAGCTCTCAGTCTAAAAATAGATCTCTTCATGCAAACACTTGGTTCGTTAGCTAACTACCCGTAAATAGCTCGCAGTCGAACCACACAGGCGACCGACGCCGGTCCCTGTCCGCCTGGAGGTGACCGACGTCGGCCGATATATGACCGACGTCGGTTGCTTCTCTGTGCTATCCCGCCGACGTCGGCTGATCAGACTGACCCCAACTTCTTCTGCAACTCAGCAACCTTCAGCAACCTCCTCTCCTGTTTGCATCAGTGAAGCTTTTAGCTCCACAATCCTAACAATCTCCCACTTGGAGATAAATAGCTGCACTGTACCTGTACTTGTACTCCGTCTAATCTGTTTCCTGGTTTGTATCCCTCTTCAAGCTCCCACCTGAAGACAACCCACCACACAACCTGTGATGTACCACCTGTCATCCGAGTACCCTGCCACATCCGAACCTACAACACCTGTAGTGAAGTCCTGACCCTGCGTAGCAACACCTGCTGCCGGTCCCTCTCAAAAAACCTGAGAATCCACTTCCCTGAATTGGCTCCTAACTCTCTGACAGCTCCCACTGCATGGGAATACTCAGGTCTATACCAGACCTCATGTGATTTCGGACACTGTACCTGTCCAGCCCTTAGTGTGCTCCGGTTCTGTATCCCGAACCTCGCCAACACCTGATTCACATCAGCTCCCACTCGAGACAAAATCAACCTGTGATCTCCATGCCTCCCATGTCAAAGAATTCCGCTGCTCCAAACTCCTCATGACATGCCACTGAACTAATCTTACCCTTAGCTCAGCAAAACCCTGTATGTACACACCTGCTATAGCAAAACATACCATCCACATACAGCAACAGAATGATGTCGTGACTCATCATCCCCCTGGTAAGACAAAACCACAGTAGTTACCTGACACTGACTGAAGCCATGCTCCGTCCTCCCCCTGTCAAAACCTGTACCACTGTCCTGCAGCTCCACAAGACCATATACCTGGTCTTCCGTCTCATGTGTCCGTTCTCTCCATTCTTCTACTAAGGAATCCATTCGTCTCTGTGCTTTTATACCTGCTGGCATCTCTACCAAAACACACCTGTCTGGTTCTCCTCCAAGGAATCACATCCTCATCCATGCCAAGCTCACACCTGTTTCCTGGATCCTTCCTGCTCTACAATCAGCAACATGTATAAAGAAGAGGAACGACGAATTTGAGGGCCTACTTACGCCTTCAGTCCTCCGTATGGGTGTTTGAGACTCCTTGACAGCTTGCTGTCCACCCAAAATTCATTTACAGTGACCGACCTCGGTCACCCCACAGTCTGCATCCGACCGACATCGGTTTCATGCGTCTATACCTGACTACCAACCTGCCTGCGCTGGTGTCCCTGCTGCCGACGTCGGTTCTCCTAACCGACATCGGTCTTACATACTGCTGACGTCGGTCCCATGACCGACATCGGTCTTACCCTGCCCGACATCGCCGGCTTCGGTCTGCACATGACCGACATCGGCATCTGTCTGTTCGACGCCGGTTCCTCCTGACCGACATCGGTACCTGTGTTCGCCTGTGAGTGATGACTTTTTACCTGCGAGCTTCTTTGAATCAATATCCATGTCCAAACTGCCCTGCTCAGAAGTATCCAGCCACATCCACTGGGTTCTGTCCGCCATCTCCTCCATAAACACCAAGGCTTTCCAGTTCTTAAGCCTATCAAATATATCTGTCTTCCGCTTAAGAACGTGCATCTCCTTCCTGCTCATGTGACCAAGCCTATGAAGCCACGTCTCCGCAACAAAAGAAGAATCAGTAATATAAACAAGTAGATAAAGGATACCTGTTTTCTTACCACCAGCTAATTCAAGTGCATCCGCTGTGAGAGTTCTTGTGCATCTCTCATCACCCAATCTTTCTGAAGAAATTAGCCATATCTCCAAACCTGGGACCTGCATGACCTTCATCAACACCTGTGTGTTGGCCGCCTGCAATTTCAGCTTCACTTTGCCTTTGCCAACAATCTGACAAGGCTTACCAGCTCCTCTACCTGGAACTGCATGGAAAGAGGCAACCGAATCTTTTATCCAAGATTCAACTTTATCCAAGAAACCTGCAGACACATCCTGTGCAACAACACCTGCTACATCTGTATCTTCAGTTTCTTCATGCTGATCTGTTACCAACCAACAATAATCTTTTACCTGCTCTTTCTTTCCATAGGACCGTGAGTGACCATCTGTGCTTTTCAACTCCTCCATTCTTAGCTTACTTTGATCTGCAGTTGCTCTACTCCCACTCGATCAGAAACCCCTGAGAGTGACCTGTAACCAAACACAAAACCTGCTTCCTCCAACCTCAGCTCAGATACCACCTGTTGGTATCAAGCTCAAGAACCTACAACCTAGGCTCTGATACCATTGTTGGGAGGGTGTACACCGGAAGCACACAATTTGATTACTAATACCAAGCAACTTAATATGCGGAAATTAACCAGATTCACCAAGTAACTAGAATTCAGAATAACACAGCATATGAGAGACAATACCAAATTGTATTAACACTTTATACAGAAAAGAATACAATAAAGAAGATGCCACTTCTTCTCCACCACCTTACAGAGGTTTCCCACACCTCAAGTGAACAGTAATTCTTCTCTCCAAAGCTCTCCCTCTCACAGGTCCCAACACCCAACTCAAAATACAGAGTTGGTGTTCACCTCCCGTGCTCCACGCACACCACAAGTGCTCCACGCACTCCACAAGCACTCCACGTGCTCCACAAGTACTCAAGGTACTTCAAGTAGATCTCCCATGAATCTGCAACAACCTGCAATTCAACAGACCATACTTATGGAAGGAACTCCCTTGCCTTCCTCTTGCTCTATCTGAGTACACACCTGTACTCCAAGTAGATCCTGCCTGATACTGCTCCCTATTGTGTTGCTGTCTGTATGACCTTGCACACCTACAAATCAAGCAATGGTTCTAATCACCTGTGAACCTCGACCTTGCACACACATACACCTGCAGATCAACGATCTTACTTACCATGTAGATCTCCTATATAGGCCATGCAACTGTGACCAAGATCCTACACTCTTGAAGAACCCAGCTGGCTCTCCAATCCAGCACCAACACACCTGGTACTGTGGCACTAGGAGGAACGCACCATAGCTCTACCTCACACACAGAAAGAGCTTATAATTATGCTCTCTTACTCCCTAGCACACTTTTACAATACAACCATGAGTCTATTATATAGATCTCATCCAAACAATGATTAGACATCTAATTACAATAATTAGATCCACAGCTCTCAGTCTAAAAATAGATCTCTTCATGCAAACACTTGGTTCGTTAGCTAACTACCCGTAAATAGCTCGCAGTCGAACCACACAGGCGACCGACGCCGGTCCCTGTCCGCCTGGAGGTGACCGATGTCGGCCGATATATGACCGACGTCGGTTGCTTCTCTGTGCTATCCCGCCGACGTCGGCTGATCAGACCGACCCCAACTTCTTCTGCAACTCAGCAACCTTCAGCAACCTCCTCTCCTGTTTGCATCAGTGAAGCTTTTAGCTCCACAATCCTAACACTCACTACAATAAGACACACAGACCAATTATCAGGTTCTTATGCCTTGCTGGTACGACAATTGTTGTAGTCTTCTCGCATCAATCTTCCACCTCTTAAACCATATCAATCTCTCAGACCAAAACTGCCCTGGTTCGACGACACTCAGATTTGTGCGTATCATCGCACGCCTGGGCACGACACTGAGCATTGTTGTGCCCTCAAGGTTGTCATTCACTAATGTTTGGAGAAATACACCCTTCTTCTTGACCACATTATCAACAAACCTTCAACACTGCCCCACTCATCAACTCTTGAATCAAGACCATCTTGGTTCGACGACTCTAAATTTTTTCACTATCATCAAAAACCGGGACATGACACTGAGCATTGTTGTGCTCTTAAAGCTGTCATTCGTCAACACCAAAAAATGGATACCCTTCTCATCAAGGATCCTCTTAACCACCCCTTCGACAAAACATCAACACTGACCCATGCTTCTCAAACTTCATCACCTAAATTGGGATCTCCACGCCAGACTATGGTCCCTTTGCCACCTTTAACCCCCTTATTCGACATCAACACAGTCAATCTAACCACCAAGCCTCAACTGAACTTGACCAATCTGTCAAACATTCTCCCTAGCCGCTGGGGGAATTCAACCTTCATCCAAGCCTCGACCAACCTTTCAACCCAGTCTCGACCAAATATCAATCACTCTTTCACTTTTAAACCTCAACCAAGCCTCAATCAAACATCAACCAGACCATCGACCAAAAACAGACCTCGACCAAACATTCAACCTATCTTCAACCAAACATTCAACCTGACCTCAACCAGACTATCGACCAATCATTAACCAAACATCAATTGACCAAGCCATTGACCCAATCTCGACCAATCTCGACTAAACATTGACCAAATACCAATCTCAACCAACCACTGACCAAATATCAATCAACTTCAATCTGGCAACATATCAACCAACTTCACATCCAACATCAATCAACACGTGACCAATCTGGAAAGAGGCAAATGGGGCAAATTTGCTCCTAATTGACTCAGACCTTATCATAATGCATAAGCATGGCCCAGGGATTTATCAGAACCTGAGCCCCTTTTTATGCCTTGCATCCACGACCATTCTACTGTTAGTCAAGTACTCATTCACTTGACGTTTTACTTGAGCTCGTCCCTTGAGCAACCCCCTGTCATTATCATTCCTATTCCTTTCAACCCTGTTTCCCAACACTAGTCAACCCTTTTAGTCAAGAATGAAGGCCTTGTCCTAATAAAAGGAAAACCCTCTAAACCTCTATAGTCAAGTCCATGACCAACAATTCAGTCAACAAAAAAATATAAAAGTGGGATGCATATTCCAAGGTCATAAAACTCTAAATGTAGACTACTCCCTCGAAGGACAGCTACATAATTGTTGTATTACTAGACTGCTCCCTTGAAGGACAGCTAGGCCAAAGTCATATCAAAAGCATATAAAGCAAACATATAGACCACTCCCTCGAAGGATGGCTATGACTAAACTCTTGCTACATACACAACACTATCACATAAGCTTCCCGCATCGATCAGCTTCACAACATGACCACCAAAGCAAAACAACATCCCCTCGCAGACTTCCTGCATCGATCAGTCTGCCCTTCAAAAAAACAAAAAAACAAAAAAAAAAAACTGACTGACAAAGTATAAAGTCATGGACTTGTCTATAGTCATTCTTGGGTCACCTATAAAAGGGGCAAGGTTCTTCCTGCCACAAAATGGGTTACCCCATCCTCTCATATCATGCAATCCTACTTATCACCCTAACATACTCAAGGGAATTCGATCTCACTTAACGTCAAGTGATTTGATTACTTCTCTAACACAACTCATGGTCAACGACGTAATGCATGAATGGGGCTCTTGGTTCTAACAACCCCTATCTATGCTATCCTTCTGGTCCATGTCAATGAAAGAGCAATATGCCTTTCACTCCTTTTTACACTTTGGTCACATTCAGCCACATCATTTGCCAACCAAACCCAACCAAACCAACCCAAAACATTTTCAGACTTGTCACATCATCATAGACCATTTCACATAGTTTCTATACACATGGAAACTATCGACCAGATTCAATTTATGTTAAGCATAAACCAGTACTTGCTGAAGCATAAATAGACCCAATTCATTTTTGGCATACATCTATCACGAATATGGAAAATTGCTAGGGATGAAAGACCACTCGACCAATGTTGCAGAATACACCATCACACAATATGGAAAAGGCTGCAACATCATCTTACCCTCATCATTTCAACACATGACCAAAACTAATCATCGACCACTTTGACTCCTAGTCTGAAATACATTGGTCTGAGGCCCCTTCCAACCGGGGCTATGTAGGCAGCACTCAGTTGACACGACTGTCCTATGGGATTAGCTCGACCACCCTCATTTATTCATTTACCTGATGAACAAACCTTCTTTCCTCCTTTTGACCATGACTTGACCTAGACTGCAAGCATTCAATCAACTCGACTCTTCCTCCCTCTTAGGGAGAACTACATTGGCCTGAGGCCCTAACCACAGGGGCTATGTAGGCAGCACTCAAATGACACACCGTCTTCTGAGGTTAGCTCAGCCACATTCTTTCATCCGCCCATTCATTCGATCGATCATCTATCTCAGCCTCATCTTGACCAATGACCATGGAGATCATGCCTATCTCCTCTGACCCTGACCACTTCCAAGATGACTTAGCCTTGGTTGTTTTTGCATGTATGCTACCCCACGATTGGTTAGCAAAATTGTGCACAGATTATTTTTGATCCTCACAAGTATATGATCACAAGCCGGTTGATCCACACTACTTGTGACATTTTCATGTTTCCAGGAGCACTTCCTGAGCCTGGAATACCTGGAACATGATGACCATTGGAGCTTCAGCTTAGATTTAATAACCTGATCAGCTACGACCAAATGTTGGGGCCTGGTTATTTCAATTTCGGCACTCCTTGACCCTCGACCTGTGACAATTTGACCTGACCATCTCGTGAAGTGGTATACATGCAATCACGACTTTTGTAACGTTCTCACTTCATCTTCACCATGTTCATCCATCTCTCTGTCAAATTGGCACCCGACTTCAGGTTCCCTTCCCTCGACTCCTGCTTTGAGGGGGAATACCTCATCCCACACCTGGGGCAATCAACTCCTATTTTTCTCTTGCAGTTCATCTAGAACAACCAACAAGACAAAAAGGGGTAAATGTAGACACTGAAATCATGTCTACTCCCTTGGTCATCCTCCTCTTCCTCTCCCCCCTTGGTCCCCTTTGGTCCACTTAACCACTCCTAACCCATGTCTTGTTAATTTGAAATAATTATCTTATTTTAAGTTAATAATTCTCTCTCCCTTGCCACCTCACCACCCTAGGATGCCCTTATTTAGATTCCCTTCATCCCCCCATTACCCATTTATGACCTATTCCTCATCCTCGCACCCATTTAACCCCTCTCAACCATTTCTTACCCTGCCACTTAAACCCGACAGTTGGGAAAATAGACGAAAGGCTATTTTTAGCCTTTTTCCTGCCTTCCAGCCGCCGATTAGTCAACTGTCGACTGACGTTGGCGGTATTTTGGGCGTTGATTTCCTTCATAACAGTTTTTTGCATCCGTTATACTTTCTTTGCCCCTACTCTTCATCCGACTCTTGAATCTTACAATCTAATCAATCAATCAGCCAATCTTTTCGCCAGACCTCTCACTCTCTCTCTCAGGTACACACATCAGGCTTCTACACCAGAAAGCACAATAGGTATCAGGAGCCCCACCTTGCAACAGTCTTCTGCATCAACAATAGGTAAATCATTAGCCTGACCTCCTACACTTCTTCTTCAGCAAGCAAGAGGTACGTACTCTTCTGTTATGTCATTTTCAATAGCTTAGAATGTCTTTGTAATCAGTTTTTTGTTTATTGCTTCTAAGCCATACTATCACCGGACCAAACCCGAATCCTTATTTCCCTGTCTCCTTATTGCCTCTGTCTTTTGTCTGATCCCTTTTTAGACCATACACTCTATCCATTGTCCCTGCAACTCTGCCCAGACCCTTGCACAGACCATTAACAAGGCCCAAACTCCATCTCAGACCCGCCCACAGACCAAAAACTCGACCAGACCTCGTCCAAAGACTACTACCCCGACCGATGCTGGCCGCAGAGACCACTTCCCCCACCGATGTCGGCATACTAACCAACGTCGGTAAACCTTGACCAACTGACGCCGGTAGGACCACTGACGTCAGCGACTGTGACCAGGCCAACAACAGCATTTAGGTAAGCATTTGCTTCCATTTTTCATTCAGTCTTTAATCATTTTAGTCTTTTATCATTTTGCCTTTTATCAGACTTTACTTTTATCAATCAGTGGGTTGACGTCCCTTAAGGAAGTCTTTGTACTTTTGGGATCAAGCTTTTGCTTGGCAACCCACCATCTCCTCATCTAACGCCTTTTTTGTCTTAGTCTCTTTCTTTTGCAGGTGTCATCCTCCACAACCAAAGAGGAGTTCTCACAACGTCTGAGTTCGGTGTGCACGACTACATCCAGGTACATACAAGCCTTACACCATTTCTTCTTAGTTTCTTAATTATCCTTTGAATGTAGAAAGCAAAAATTGTATAGAAAAAAAGTATAGGAATACTAGATAATAAAGGTACTTTATTCTTAGCAAGAGCACCTCTAGGGTTAACAAATTGGGACATGAGTGCTATTTTGGAAGCATTTGGGACTGCTGTAGTTTTTTTTAGTTCCTTATTTGGATCCCCTACCTTTATATTTTTAAGGATGTTATCCTAAGGAGTAACACCTTTATACTTGCTTCTCAATTAATATTATTTCCCTTGGGCAACTATTGCATTAATTAGCAATTGCTTGTCCTCGAGTGACAAAATTCCCCCATCATATTTTTTAATCATCACTGATCTTAAAAATTCAAAGTCATGATAGGTAATTCATGTGTCTATGCCATATTAACCTCACAAGAAAATTTACAATTTGGGAAATGTACCTTTTGTATTGCACTCCAAAACTGATCAACAATAGTATCACTCATCAATTTCATGGAGGTAGACATCTTGTTTCAGGGACTTTGACAATTGAACATCATAATACCATCACCAAATGATGTAGACTTAGGTTCATCTACATCTTCATTAATCAGTTCAACTGTATCACATGGAGAATGTGGAAGGAAGAACTTGTCACACCAATCAATATCAATGTCACAACCTACCACATTCACTTTAGCATTCACCATATTAGGTACTTCTTTTCTAGCCCCTTTATTATGATTTCTATCCATTCTTTCTTCATGTTCAAGCCTATTTCCTCTATCATTATATCGATTGTGGAAGGTAGGCCCATTTTGTTCTTGATTTAGATATAGATCCCTCTCTTGACTGGTAGACACATGAGGGATCCCCTTCTCAGCCCTAGATAGTTTGGCGGACATTTATTTGACAATGGAGGCCAATGTTTTAATAGTCTCCTCAAGATTGGATGTCTTTGTGGACTATGCTTTTTTTGGATTAACCAATTTTACATCAGCCTACTTCTTCATGGGCTTTCCCACAACCTTTATATTATTCTCAATTTGGATGGCATATTGAATGCCAACCACAGGTTTGTGGGAGCCTTGTCCTGTAAGTAGTATGTAGCCTTATTGTCAAGGGCATCATAATATTTTATAAAGCATGCTATATCAGTGGGCCTTATGTTCTTGAGAAGCCACATCTTAGCCTTGTTGAACCATGTATTGAAGTCCTACACACACTCATTGGGGTTCTTCATGATACTTTAAAACTTAGCCAAAATAAATTTGGGATAAACTCTATTACCATACTGAATTCTAAAAACATTATTCATTTCTTCCCATGAATCAATGCATCCACAGGGAAGTGAAGTGAACCACTCACGTGCATCTTCTTCCAACGTATGCACAAAAAAATTAATACACACATTCTCATTCTCAACCTCATAATATTCAATGATATTATGAAAATCCCTCAAGTGTTGATCACCACTTACTGCATTATTCCCTTGAAAATTTGGAACACATTTCCTTGCTTCATTTGGAACTTGATTAGGATAACCTTCCATGTCATCAAAATTGATAGGCCTAAATTTGGGAATGTAGAATTCAAGATGTTCATTCTCATTTGGGTCCTTATGCCTCATGATTCATTCAATGGGAGGTTTAGGAACAAATCAAAAAGGGATATGAGGGGAACTTTGAGGATCAAGCTTTTGAGGAGATTCGACTGGTTGAGAAGGAGGGGGATAATAAATAGGACTATAAGTTTTAGAATGACTAAAAGAGATATGAAAGTCCTCAGCAATGGTAAGTTCAAAAATAATCAAGATTATCAGAATCTTGGTAGTCAGGACATTATTTAATAGCTAAACCTTGTCATTTAATAAGCCTCTAAACTTTTCTCCCTCTTCTTTGATATATACTTAGGGGTGAGACAAGTTTCTTGGATGGGTCACCTTTGAAGGATGATTTCAATCCTTCCATATTTGCAAGCAAAAAAACACTCAAATCTAAAAATTAAGATGATTCAAAATAGGCACCAATATTTCTTAAAACTAGATAATAAAGTTGAAGTCACCACTAGAATCATAATTCTAGAATATAACAATTAACATATTGATTGTGATACATGCTAAAAACATACATGCAAAATTTAATGATGAGATAAAAAGGCAAAGACACTAAATTGTTCAAAATTATTTCTAAATGGGGAGAAAGTAGCTTCCAACATTTAATTTTAACATCTCTTTGAAATAAACTTAACAAAAGTCAAATTGTCAAATATTTCAATTCCTCGCACATCCCCTAGTGGAGTGATGTGGAGTTTATGGCCAAGATAGTCCAAATGTAGTAAATAAAAATAGAGAACTTCACAACATGAAATACTTATAGTTATTTGCAAGAGTCCCAGATAACACAAGTAACTAGGACTTCAATTTAATCCCCAATTATGGTACCAGATGAGTATTGGTTCCCAATTGTACACCACTCTCGCTCAGCCTTGCACACTTGAAGAAAATTTCAAACAAAGATGAAAAACCTGCTAATATGTCATTATAGCCAAGGGAGGGTTTAGCATCAAGAATAAATGAATGGAGAAAATCACTAATAGGTACTACCAAAGGGTATGGTCAGCTCCCTTATAATTATTTCTTTGCCTAAACCAAGGTGAGATTACCTATGGGGTAGCTTGATCACATAGAGAAATTATACCATTCAACCTCCATGGGGATTTTTGGCACAAGGGAACACAAATGTGACCAAGGCAAAACAAAAATTGCACACTTCACCTGGGAAGGGTTGTCACACGAAATGCACAAATGCACTAGGCCACATATAAGCTATTGAAGACAGATGGGTGTATGACTGCAACTTTCATTATATAAATCTTCAATAATAGGGGTCAAATGGAAAAATAAAACACTATGATTCAAATTACAAAATGTAGACACATGTTAAATAGGCAATATTTTATGCATTAGCAAGAAAATAACACTTATGATATGCAACAAAAGTGTATTATTTGTAGGGTATGATAGTTTACATAATTATAAGAAACGGTGGTGTGTTGGTGGCTTTCAAATAATAGGGATCTTGAAAACATTCATAGCTTCATTCTTTAGGAAAGATGTATGGAAAAATCAAATGAAAGATAATGGGAAATACCAAATGATCCTTAAAAGACTAGAACATACACTAAAACTAAACTTTTAAACACTTTTTCTTGTCAAATCTATTAGTGCCTAAAATTGCATTGAAGCAATTGATACCTTTTTGAGTTGTAAATACCTATTTTGAAAAGCCAAGTTGAATTCATGTATGATCACCTTAAGACCCTTGTTCCAAATACCCTAACTTAGACCCTTTGATTTAAATTCAAAATTGGTGGAAGTGATTTATGTGAGAACACTTTAAATATGCCATGGACTTAGTTTAAATTTTATACTAAGGTTTAGTCATATTTATTAACATCACCAAACCTTAATCTAAAATTTGTATTCAGTCCCTTTTATTTCTCGTGGCCCGTGGACCTTGGTCTTTTTATATATTTGGTATAATTAATGCTTGTTCCCTTTGATATGAACTTAGTTTTGAATCCTATCTTAAAGCTTATATCGTATTTATTTATGCACCAAGACCGTAGGCTTAGACTTTATACTAAGTCTTTTATTTCCTCGAACTCTGACTTAATTGTTTTCATCATTAACTTAGAACCAATCACATCTAGCCTAATGGATCACAATCAAATAGTGCATATTGAATCAAGAAAATATGATCTGACATAGCATGATCAAATTTAAAAAGTCAAAAGGACCTAGGATAAGCATAGATTGTCTAGTATCAAGCTCATGAGGCATGATTAGGAGTTTGAGCATGTTTCCATTGATTGATGGTATGCGATAAAGTGTACAAATCTTGATCGACAATACATAATAGGTCAAGATTTCAATGAATCCCTAAGACAAACTAGAAGGTGACAAGTGTCACCATCTCAGAGGCAGTTCAAATATCTAAAAGTGCATGAGTAACGTTGAAATGTTAAAGGTCCTAGGAGCTCTATGAGGGTGACAAGTATCACCATCACGACATGAAATTTGAAGATATAATGACACATGATAGAGTCAAATTTTAAATAGACAAATGAAAAGATCTAGGAACAACAAGTGGCACCATCTCATGTGATTGAGTGGTAGATCAATGGTTCATGGGCCTTTATATAGGTCAATAATTTAACAAGCTTGTAAGCAAGCATGGAGATGACATGTGTCATAACCATGGTGAATGGAACAAAGATCAACTAATGACATTTTACCTCTTAGATTTTGATCTGATGGTGTGAGGTAAAGGTCAACTTTTCAAAGAGCTTAGGCCAAATGAGAATCCACCACATGGTGAAAGGGCATTAACCCAACAATGACTGACTATGTAGACTTCAAAAAGCCTATGGATTCTCCAAGTGGCATGATCTCAAGGGTCTTAATAGAGTTCTAATGGATTAGAATAAAATCTAATGTTAAAAGGATGTCAAGAGCGCATAGAAATGCCAAGTGGCACGCTCATGTTTGTCATGCAGATAAGGATCTAATAGTGCTAGTCTTAGGTGGACTTTTCAAAGATCTAGAACCAATAACATGTTGACACATGTCTTAGAGGAAATAATCACATTTCAAGTTAATGAATAGAGTGACATGGCATTTCCATATAGGTAGATAGCTCACATTGAATATGTAGAGTATGGAGCACGTGACCTGTAGGTGAGTCACAGTTAAACAAGATTAATGGTCAGCATTCAATCTTGGGTTTAAAGGATCAATGACATGAGATGAAGGTGGACATTTCAATGGAGCTCAAAGTGAATGTGGAAGTGACACATGTGTAGATTGGAGCCAAGTAAGCAACTTAGTCACTTTTAATCCCCATGAATGTGTAGATGGATTTGATGTGGCATGTCACATGTCAACATGTGGCAATATTTAGCTTAAGAGTTGAAATTGATGGCTCTTGCATAGATGGATAAGAATTTAAAGCATAAAAGAAGGTCTATGGGCCATTATAGAGCATATTTTTGGCCACAAATCATTTTTTTCCTCTACCACAGCTGGAGCATCTCAATGCCATCATTACAAGAGCAAGTTATTTCATGGTGTACATAAGAGGAAAGGTAGCTGTCTAGGATGTTCTAGCTATGCAAGCAAATGGTCAAGGATATATTTAGCTAGTTACACATGAATAAAAAGTTTGTTTAGCCTTCACCATAAAAATTTTACCTTCCATATCATGTAAAAGGGCATCTCCAATCAATAAATCAAAGGGTTTGTTGCAAATCTTCATCATTATTTATAAAAGTAGTTAGAATAAAGATTTTTTTATAAATATATGAAGATTTTAGGCATGATAAGGAATATTTTATAGTTGGAAGCATCTTGGTGGAATTTTGAGGGTTGATTTACAAATTGCAACCCACAGTCTTAGATTTGAATAGGGTGAAAAATGTATATATAGGGGGCTTCTCCTCTATGTCAGGGTTATTGTTATTGGTTGTTCATTTTTTCTTAGTCTAGGTTTTGCAAAAAAAAATGGTATCAATTATTGTGTGTAGATCTTGTCTCCCTTTCTAAGGTGGTTACAAGTGTACATCCATTAGCAATCTTTGAGAGATTGTTTATGTCTCCCCTGTCAAAAGAGAAAACTCACCATGTTTGTCCCCATGGCAACATTCTGAAAAATTGATGTATGCAATAATTTCTTACAAAGTTAATGGAAAATATTTTTGGTTCTTACTATTTCATTTTGATGAAGTGTAGAAATGTATTTTTCAAATATTATTGACTAGATATTTAGCTCCATGCTTACTAGTGGTTATCATTTTAAACATAGATGTGCATTATAAAACCCTTTCTAGATTATTTTAGATATGTTGTTGAATAACTTGTTAGGGTACCTTAGGTTTATGGATTCAATGGGAAAGAGTATGCAAGATTATAATTTTAGTGTATGTTTTTAAGGTTTCAAGATCATTTGAGTATTTGCATTTCAATGGCACCAGTGACTGCAAATTAATCCTGGTAGTTCCCACTAGCTTACATTTTAGTTTTTTGGCATCTTTGCAAAGAATAATGTCATGAATACAACAAAATACCCTGTTGTTTGAAAACCACTAGCATACCACAACCTTTCTTACAATTATGTAATTGTCTTACCCTAAAACTAATACACCCTTTACATACTATAAGTTTTATTTGCCCTGTAAATGCATAAAATCTTTTCTATATAACATGTGTTTGTATTTTATGCTTTGAAGCATAGTGATATAGTTTTACATTTGACCCATGTTGCTAAAAATTCTATAGAATGAAGATTGTAGTCATATACCCATCTATCTTTAGTAGATTTTATGTGATCTAGGGCATTTGGTCATTCTACAAGACAATCCTTCTTAGGTAGATTGAATGATTTTAGTTATGCCTTGGTCACATTTGTGCTCCCTTGTGTCAATAATACCTATGGAAGTTGAACTACATAATCTCTCCATTTGAGCAAGATACCCCATAGGTTCTCTCACCTTGGTTTAGGTAGAGCCATAAGTAGTAGGGAGCTGACCATACCCTTTATCAGTGCCTATCAGTCATTTTTTCCATTTGACCCATTCTTGATGCCAAACCCTCCCTTGGATATAATGATATATCATTGGGTTTTTCATCTTTGTTTGTCATTTTATTCAAGTGTGTAAGGCCAAGATAAATAGGTGTATAACTAAGAACCAACACCTTGATGGTAGCATTACCAAGGATTAAAAATACACTCATGGCACTTGTGTTATTGGGGACTCTTGTAGAGAGCTGATGTCATTGTAAAAGTTCTCTACCTATTATACTGATCTGACTATCTTTGGTTTGTCAATGTCACCATGTTGTTGGAACCATTGCTGGGGATTAAATTAAAGTCCTAGTTACTTGTGTTTCTAAGGGACTCTTGCAAAGAACTGTAAGTATCTCATGTTGTGAATTTCTTTGTTATTATTTTCTACATTTGAACTATCTTGGCCATCAACACTGCATCACTCCACTAGGGACGTGTTAGGAATTGAAATGTTTGACAATTTGACTTCTATTGAGTTTATTGCAAAGAGTTGTTAAAATTACACGTTGAAAGGTGTTTTCCCCTATTTGGGTATAATTTTAAAAATTTAAATTCCTTTGCCCTTTATCTCATCATTAAATTTCTTAAGTATGTTTTTAGCATGTATCACAATCAATTTTTTAAATGTTATGTTTTAAAATTTTGGTTCTAGTGGCAACTCTGACTTTATCATCTAGTTTTAAGAAACATCAGTGCCTAGTTTAAATATCTATGTTAACTTTTAGATTTGAGTATTTTCTTTTTTGAAAAGCTGGAAGGATTGAGATCATCCTTCAAAGGTGACCCATCCAAGCAACTTGTCTTGCCCCTAAGTATTTATCAAAGAAGAGGGAGACAATTTTGGAGGCCTATTGAAGGGAAAATTTTAGCTGCTAAGTAGTGTCTTGATTACTAAGGTTTTGATAATCTTGAAATTTTTGTTTAACTTTCCATTGTTGAGCACTTTCATTGCTCTTTTATTCATTCTAAAAATTATAGTCCTATCCATTATCTAGCTCTTTCTCAACTAGTTAAATCCCCTCCTAAGCTTGATCCACAAAGTCCACCTAATTCACCTCCTCACATCCTTTTGATAGTCATTCTTGAACCTCCAATTGAGATAATCATGAGGCATAGGGACCAAATGACAATGAACATCCTACATTCAACATTCCCAGATTTAGGTCTATCAATTTCAATGACATGAAAAGTTATCCTAATGAAGTCCTAAATGACGTAAAGGAAATGACTTCAAAAATTTCAAGGGAATAATGCAGTAAGTGATGATTAGCACCTGAGGGATTTTCACAATATCATTGAATATTATAAGGTTGAGCATGAAGATGTGTGAATTAAATTGTTTGTGCACACATTGGAAGAAGATGCATGAGATTGGTTCAATTCTCTTCCCCATAGATTGATTGATTTGTGGGAAGAAATGAATAATGTTTTCAAAATTTAGTATAGTGAAAGAATTGATCCAAGATTACTTTTGGCTGAGTTTGAAAACATCAATAAGAGCCCCAATGATTGCATGTAAGACTTTAACACACAGTTCAACAAAGTTGTGATGCATCTACTTGAAAGCATAAGGCTTAGTGATACATCATGATTGATAAAATATGTGATGTCTTTGATAAGAAGGCTATGTCTTACTTGCAAGACAAATCTCCCACAAATATATAGTTGGCATTCAATATGGCCATCCAAATTAATAACAAAATAAAGGTTGTGGGAAAGCCTATGAAAAATTGGGCTGATGTGAAGTTGGTTAATCTTGAAAAGACATAGTCCACCAAGAATGCCAATCTTGAGGAGACAATTAAGACTCTAGCCTCCACTACCAAAGAGATGTCACAAAAGCTTGTCAGGGCTGAGAAGGGGGTCCTTCATGCGTCTAATCATCATGATAGGGATTCAAATCTGAATTAAGCATAAAGGGGGCCTACTTTCCATAATCAAGATAATGATAGAGGGAAGAGGCCTGCATAAGATGAAAGAATAGATATACATCAGAATAAAGGGGTTGTGAAAGAATTTATTGATCTGTTAAACACCAAAATGAATTCAATAGGTTGTGACATTGATGTTGATTGGTGTGACAATTGCTTCCTCCCACATATTCCATGTGATACAATTGAATCAATTAGTGAAGAGGTGGATGACCCTGAGTTTGCATCATCTAGTGATGAGATTATGATGTTTAATTGTCAATGTCCCCAAATCAAGATAATCACCTCCACATAATTGATGAGTGTTGTTACTATTGATGTTGGGGATCAACCAACAATGGATTACACTTGTGAAAGCAATAAACGTGGAAATAAATTAGATAGATAAGCAACTGGAATGATAAATAGCACAGAACAAGAGATACAAGAAACCACCCTGAAAACTTGTATTAAAACTCTTTACAAAAGGAATACAATTGAAGAAACTTCGTTCTTCCACACCTCTCTCAGATGCACACAAGATCTCTCACTAGATCTCTATTCCTCAAGAGCTCTCTCTCTCAAGTACACTCAAATCCAACAACCTGGATTGATGCAACTCAATACTGTCCTTCAAACATTCACAATGTTCTACTCATACTCACACATTCAACATACTAAGCTAAGAAGATCTTTCCTACATATAGAATTAGGAAACTTGAGCATGCTCTTACAACAAACAGTTAAGCCTCTTGAACAAGGGCTCTAAAAATAATATTGCTAATAATAGAGACGCGAGCTTGAGACTACAACTCAAACTCATCATGCAAACACTCGCTTATGTCCTCGGAAATCGCTTTCTGGACACACAGGTAACCGACGTCAGTTCTTGTCTGTTCGCCTGTGACCGTCGCCGGCTGACCCACTGCCGACGTCAGCGCCTCTGCAACTGCAACTGATCGACGTCGGTCGCTCCTGACTGACACCGATGTCTATGTAGACCTGAAACTATTTAAGTCTGCTCCTTGGTGAAGCTTTTAGCTCCACACCCTAACAATCTCCCACTTGGAGATAAACAGCTGCACCAGTACCTGTACAGCAACATCTTCTAGCTCCTCCATCTTTAACTCAATCATGAAGACCAATAGAAGTTGAATGAAGATTCAACTTCTCCTTAGTAATCGGCTTGGTTAGCATATCAGCAAGATTCTTGTCTGTATGGATCTTCTCCAGCTTCAACTCACCATCTTCCAATACCTGCCATATGAAATGGTACCTTAGCTGTATGTGCTTGGTTCTTGAATGAAAGGCTGAGTTCTTAGCCAAATGGATTGCACTCTGACTGTCACTATACAATCTGCAACTCCCATGCTCCCTTCCAAGATCTTCCATGAACCGTGTCATCCATATCATCTCCTTGCTAGCTTCTGTGGCTGCAATATACTCTGCTTCTGTAGTTGACAAGGTAACAACCTTCTGCAACTTAGATATCTAGCTAACTGCCGTTCCACCTACAGTAAAAACATAACCTGTAGTGCTCCTCCTGCCATCCAAATCACCTGCCATATCTGAATCTACATAACCATGTAGAGAAGTATCTAAACCTCCATAGCACAAGTGTCTACTGCTGGTTCCTCTCAAATATCTAAGGATCCATTGAACTGCTTTCCAATGTTCCTTTCCTGGATTGGCCATATACTTACTTACTACTCCCACTGCTTGGGCAATATCCGGTCTAGTACACACCATTGCATACATCAAACTTCCTACCGCGGAAGAATATGGAACCTTACTCATGTACTCTACCTCATCATGTGAATTAGGACATTGTTCTTTACTCAACTTAAAATGTCCAGCCAAAGGTGTGCTTACCGGTTTAGCATCCTGCATATTGAACCGTTTCAACACCTTGTCCACATAATCTTCTTGAGACAATACCAACCTGTGATTTTTCCTATCTCTCTTAATGCTCATGCCAAGGATTTTCTTTGCTGCTCCCAAATCCTTCATAGAAAACGTTTGAGCTAATTTCACCTTAAGCTCAGAGATATCCTGCATGTGAGATCCTTCAACCAGCATATCATCTACATACAACAATAGAATAATATATCTACCGTTATCAAATCTCTTAAAATATACACAATGGTCAGATTGACACCTACTGTAGCCATGCTCAGTCATAAACCTATCAAATTTCAAGTACCACTGTCTAGGAGCTTGCTTGAGGCCATACAAGCTTTTCTTCAACCTGCACACTAACTTCTCCTTACCCTTGACCTCAAATCCTTCTGGCTATTCCATGTATATTTCCTCATCCAAATCTCCATGAAGAAACGTTGTCTTAACATCTAGCTGCTCAAGATGCAAATCCTCAAAAGCAACCAAAGACAATACAACCCTTATAGAAGTCATCTTAACAACAGGAGAAAAAATCTCACCAAAATCAATACCTGGCTTTTGTGCAAATCCTTTTACCACCAATCTGGCCTTATATCTCATCTGTCCATCCTCACCTTCCTTCAACCTGTAGGTCCATCTGTTCTTCAGTGTTCTCTTACCAGCTGGCAATTCAACCAAATCCCATGTTTGGTTCTCTCTTAAGGACTCCATCTCCTCAACCATGCCACGCTCCCACTTACTCCTGGACTCCACCTATAATGCTTCTTCAAAACTCTCTGGTTCTCCACCATCGGTTAGCAATAAATAATATAAGGAAGGAGAATATCTAATAGGAGGCATACTCACCCTTTCTGACCTCCTGATGGGTGTCTTGGACTCGTTCTCAACACGCTGTCCACCCAAATTTTCTGACAGTGACCGACCTCGGCCACCTGTAGACCTGTTACTGGCCGACGCCGATTCTTCCTAGCCGACATCGGTGCCTATTCTACCGACGTCGGTCTCTGTATGACCGACATCGGTTTCTGTACTACCGACGCCAGTTCCTAACCTGCCGACGTCGGTCTCTGTGTTTTCCTATAAGTGATTATTTCTTTTTCCCGCGAGCTCATTTTGGACCATAACTTCATCCAATTCACCATTGCTCTGCCCAGATTGATCCAGCTTCCTTATCTGATCACTGTACATCACTCTTTCATTGAAAACAATATCACGGCTCCTAATTACCTTGTTAGTTCCTAGATTCCAAAATCTGAAACCAAAATCATCTGAGCCATAGCCAATAAACATGCACCTCATAGACTTAACATCAAGCTTCTTTCTATTTTCCTTATCTACGTGCACAAAGGCTTCACAACTAAAAACTTTGAGATATGAGAGATCTACCTTTTTACCTATCCATGCCTCTTCTGGAATTCCACCATCCAGAGCTGTAGAGGGTCCTCTATTAATCAGGTACACTACGGTGTCAACTGCTTCTGCCCAAAACCCTAAGGGCAACCCAACATGCAATCTCATACATCTTGCATGCTCCATAATTGTTCTGTTCATCCTTTCAGCAATACCATTCTGCTGAAGTGTCCTTGGAACCATCCTTTGCCTATGGATTTTGTGAGTGTAACAATACCAGTTAAACTTAAGACTGCAGAACTCACCGCCATTATCATATCTCAAGCACTTTAATCTTCTGCCTGTTTCATTCTCAACCATAGCTTTCCAAATCTTAAAAGTCTCAAAAACATCATATTTCTTTTTAATACAGTAGATCCATACCTTTCTTGTGGCATCATCTATGAATGTAACATAGTACTGTGATCCTCCAATAGAGGCTACCTGAGCCGGTCCCCACACGTTTGTGTGAACAAGCTGCAACTTTTGCCTTTTCTTAGTAGACCCAGTCTTGAGAAAACTAACCCTTTTCTGTTTTCCAAATACACAATGCTCAAAAAATTCTAGATCCATACTTTTCAAATCTGAAAGCATACCTTTAGACTTAAGAATTGACATCCCCTTCTCACTCATGTGGCCAAGCCTTGAGTGCCACAATTTAGCATCCACATCTGAAGTAGATAAAACGGAAGGAGATTTGTTAGTAACACAATTACACAAATAGAGAGTACCTTCTCTCTTACCTTTGGCCATAACAAGTGCACCCTTGGTCACCTTCCAAGAATCTGCTGTGAGAGTTACTGTACAACCCTCATCACCTAGCTTACCTGCAGAAATCAAATTTCTTTTCAAACTAGGAACATGCATCACATCTCTCAACACCCATGTGTTGCCATTCTGCATCTTCAGCTGCACTTTACCTTTGCCAATAATCTTACAAGGCTCATCATCCCCTAAGTACACTATTCCAAAATCTCCATGGATATAGTCACTGAAATATTCTCTGTTAGGGGTAGCATGGAAAGATGCACCAGAATCTAATACCCAAGATTCTATATTATTATGCAAAGAGAAAATAAGAGCATCCTGTGCAATACCTGCAACCTTTGCCTCTTCCTTTCCTTCGTGCTGATTCTCCTCCTTAGGCTTTGACCAGCAATCTCTGCTTATGTGCCCCAACTTTCCACAATTCCAGCATTGTGGCCTTCTGCCATTCCTGGATTTGGATCTACCTCTTCCCTTAGACTTAGATCTTGATCTCCTCTTGCTCCTTTCTTTTTGCCTTCCCCTGCTCTCGAGATTTAAAGCGTTCCCAGATGTCTCTTTTGTGCTTTTCCTGTGAATTTCCTCATTCAAAATAACACTAACCACATCCTCTACTTTTAAAATATTTGAAGCAGAAGCAATATTAGAAACTGCCATTACCAAGCCATGCCAGCTTTCAGGCAAATAACATAATATTAAAAGAGCTTTTATTTCATCTTCAAATACAATATTGACTGAACTTAACTGATTAACAATACCATGGAAATCATTCAGGTGATTAGAAACAGATCCACCTTCTTGCATATGCAAATTAAATAACTACTTCATAAGATATACCTTATTAGAAGCGGAGGGTTTTTCATACAAATTTGCTAACGTAGTCATTAACTCTACCGTAGTTTTAGCCTGTGACAAATTGGATATCACAGTGGATGCAAGACTCAGTCTTATAGACCCCAAAGCCTTTCTGTTAAGAACTTCCCATTCTTCATCCTCCATGTCCTTGGGCTTCTTTGCAATCCCACCTAACGGTAAGTAAAGATCTTTCTGATACAGATAGTCCTCTATCTGCATTCTCCAATGTTGATAGTTCTTGCCATTAAACTTTTCCATTCTCAATTTACTTTCTTCTGCCATTGCTTCTCCCACTCAAATAGAAATCCCTGCAGAAACCCCTGTGAGCAACCTGTAATCCAAACACACTACACAGATCTGAACCACCTGTTAGTGAACCTGAGCTCTGATACCACTTGTTGGGGATCAACCAACAATGGATTACACTTGTGAAAGCAATAAATGTAGAAATAAATCAGATAGATAAGCAACTGGAATGATAAATAGCACAGAACAAGAGATACAAGAAACCACCCTAAAAACTTGTATTAAAACTCTTTACAAAAGGAATACAATTGAAGAAACTTCGTTCTTCCACACCTCTCTCAGATGCACACAAGATCTCTCACTAGATCTCTATTCCTCAAGAGCTCTCTCTCTCAAGTACACTCAAATCCAACAACCTGGATTGATGCAACTCAGTACTGTCCTTCAAACATTCACAATGTTCTACTCATACTCACACATTCAACATACTAAGCTAAGAAGATCTTTCCTACATATAGAATTAGGAAACTTGAGCATGCTATTACAACAAACAGTTAAGCCTCTTGAACAAGGGCTCTAAAAATAATATTGCTAATAATAGAGACGCGAGCTTGAGAATACAACTCAAACTCATCATGCAAACACTCGCTTCTGTCCTCAGAAATCACTTTCTGGACACACAGGTAACCGACGTCGGTTCCTGCCTGTTCACCTGTGACTGTCACCGGCCGACCCACTGCCGACGTCGGCGCCTCTGCAACTGCAACTGACCGATGTCGGTCGCTCCTGACCGACGCCGGTGTCTGTGTAGACCCGAAACTATTTAAGTCTGCTCCTTGGTGAAGCTTTTAGCTCCACACCCTAACAATTGATTAGTTTTGGAGTGTGGTACAAAAGGTATGTGTCCCAAATTGCAAATTTACTTGTGAGGGTAATATAGCACAGGTACTTGAATTATGTGTTCATGATTTTGACTTTTTAAGATTAATGATGATTAAAAAATATGATGGGGGAATTCCATCAATTGAAGATAGGCAACTGATAATTAATGTAGTAGTTTCCCAAGAGAAAGAATATGCTACTTGAAAAGTAGGTATTCAGTTGTTGCTCCTCAAGACACTACCCCTATAAATCCAAGGGAAGGCGATGCAAGTAAGGAAGCTAAAAAAACTATAGCAGTCCTAAATGATTCCAAAATAGTACCCATTTCCCAAGTTATTAAGCCTAGAGGTGCTCCCACTAAAAATAAATTACCTTTATTATCTAGTATTCCTAAGGGTGTGAATGACGTTAAACAAAATCTACCTTTGAAGGATTCCATTAAGCATACAAATTCATCCTAGCCTACTCTACCTCAAACCTTAAATGATTGCATTCTAGCTTAAGGTGTTGTTACCCTTCCACGAAATACTCCTCTCCCTTAGTATAGTATATGTGATATGGCCCAAGTGTTGAGCCAATTGAAAATCACCATGCCACTTGTTGAATTGTTAAGAATAATTGAGCATAGGAAGAGGGCATTTGAATACTTGAAATTTGGTGAGAAGTCAACTATAAATGAAATTGATTTACCCCAAATACCCCTAGAAAGTGATAAAGGATATGAATAGGTTTTTGAACCCACTCTAGAAGTTTATTTGGGGACTGCATTAGTAGAGAGTCAGTTGAATGTAGACCTATTTTATACAACCATGTTGATCAATGGTCTTATTATCCATAATTGCATGTTTGATTCTAGTGTTTTTTGTAACATAATTCCCTTGGGTGTCTTAAATGATCTCAGAGTTAATATTACATCAATATTTGGCAAGTGTTATGCCATGGACTCATAAGAAGTTTTAGTTGTTAGAAAAGTCAAGGGGTTGGTAGTACAGTTGGTAGTGCATCCAAGTAAGTATTTGAATATGGACATGGTAGTTGTGGACTACCCATCTAAGTGGGGGATGTTATTGTCATGTAAATGGCCTACTAACATGGGTGAAAGTGTACAAATAGACCTTTTTACACCACCATTCCATTGGAGGGTAATATTGTCAAAATTTATAGAGAGCCGAAGATGTTACATATAATTAAAGATCCAAAACATGCTCAAAATGAAGTATTGTACACAGATGTTGGGCTTGGGAATTTCATTGGAAATTTTGACACTAATAAATATCTTGCTACTCTTGATGTTGATCCTAAAAATGAAGGTACAGTTTGGAAGATGTGTTTTGATGGATCTCACTTTAATCTTGGAAATGGAGTAGGGGTTGTATTTTATGCCCCCAATGGTAAGTGTTTCAAGTTTTATTTTCAGTTGTTCTTTGAGTACACTAATAATACTTTTAATTACAAGGCACTCTTTCTTGGTTTACAGATTGCTTATGAGCATAAAATTAAGATCTTGATTACTAAGGGTGATTTCAAGATAGTGGTAAAGTAAGTCTGTAATTCTTATGCTATCAAAAACAAAAGGTTGAAACAATATCATAATGTTGTTTGGGATTTTCTTGAATTTTTTGATGCATTCAATCTTTTGTATCATGATAGAAGTTTCAATGAAGAAGATAACATACTTACAAGGATAGGTTTTCAATTTGACATTGGAAATATAATCCTTCATTGTCAATATCAAGTGGAGGTGCTTGTTAGGCCTTCAATCCTAGACAATGTTCATCACTAGCAAGTATTTGATGATGATGAACAAATTAAGAGGTTTCTAAATTGTAAAGTTGAGTTCCATGATCAGCTCATAGAATTGGAATCTATGGTTTAGGTTTGTGATGGAAAATAAACCTTGTTTTGGAAGGACATTATCCAACTAAAGATAAACACACTTCCTAGAGGATTGGTAAGTTTAAGCATATTTTGATGGAGAAGATAGAATTAAGACTCGAGACTCATTTATTTAAAGGACATGACTGAGTGTAATTTGGGTTTTCATGAAAATCCAAGGAAGGTTTGGATGGGTACTCACCTAAGTGCAACTGAGAAGCAAGCTTACATGCAACTACTAAGAAAGTACTGGGATTATTTAGCACAGTCTTATTCTAAATTGAAACCATATAGGGAAGACTTGTTCCAACATGTCATCCCATTGCAGCATGATAACAAGACTTTTAGGTAGAAATAGAGACCTATTAACCCCATCTTGGCCACTAAGATGTGGGATGAGTTAAAAAAGCTAAGGGATGGTGGTATCATTCAACCCATTAGGTATTCATCATGGTTGAAAATTTAGTCCCTATGAGAAAGAAAAATGGTGATATCAGCTTGTGTGTGGATTTTAAGAATTTGAATAAGGATTCTTTAAAAGATAATTAACCCCTACCCAATATGGAAAACCTATTACAAAGTGTTATATGATCAGAGATATTATCCACTTTAGATGGTTTCTTAATATATAACCAGGTTGTGGTGAAGGAATTTGAGAGGCCCAAGATTGCATTTATAATGCCTTGGGGCACATATGTATATATGAGGATGCATTTCAGGTTAATTAATGATGGTATAATGTTTCAACAAGATATAGACATTGCTTTTGTAGGGGTGATTAACAATTTTATAGTTATGTATCAGGATGATATTACTATGTACTCCAAGACTAGAGAAGAACATTTGGAGCATCTAGAGAAAGTGTTGATTAGATGTAGGGAGTTTGACATTTTGCTCAATCCAAAGAAATGTCACTTAAAAGTATAAAGGGCTAAGTTTTTGGTACATATAGTGTCCAAGGATGGTGTCATGATTGACCCCAAGAGGGTAGAAGCCATTAACAAAGTGCCCATCCCATAGTCCAAGAAGGGAATTCAATTCTTCTTTGGATAAATTAATTTTGTAAAGAAGTTTATGTCCAGCTTTGTAGAGATTACTTTGCCTATAAATTATTTGTTGAAGAAGGACCAAGACATCAATTAGGAAGAGAAGGTCATTCAGGAATTTAATGACATCAAGGGAGCTTTAAAGCCTATTCTTGTTTTGGACAACCCTGATTACTCTAAACCATTTCAGATATTCTCTTTTACATCATATAATACTATTGTTATTATCCTTTTGAAAAATAATGAAGATGGTCACGATAAATCTATAAATTTATTTAGCAAATTTATGCATGGTGTTGAACTAAATTAAACCATCATGTAAAAATAAGCCTTCACTCTCTTGAAGGATGTTAAAGCATTTAGATCTTATATTTTGAGGTCAAAGATTGTTGCTTATGTTTTGCATACCATGGTGAAGGACATTTTAACTCAGACTGAAGTATCCATCAAGAGATACAAGTGGGTCAATAAGTTGCAAGAGTATGGCATGAATTTTTAGACCACCAAGTTAGTGTGAGGGATAGGTATAGCTAAGCTCATGCCTGAGACCAATTTATAAGTCATTGAGGTAAATACTGCTATTTTCAATGTTGATGATTCCTTGAGTAAATTTAACATGTCTCCATGGTCTAAAGACATTATCTATTACTTAGAAAATATAAATTATCCCCCTAACTTGGACAAGAATCAAAGGAGGACTCTTAAGCTTATTTCTCAAAAGTACCTCTTGACTGAAAATGGACTTGCATGGAAGAAATGGATGGGGTTCTCTAAAAATGCATGATAGAAGAACAAATTATTGACCTGATTGAAGATATTTATAGTGGAGTATGTGGTGGCCATTTTGTACCTAAAGTGACTTCTCATAAAATTCTGAGAGCTAGTTATTGGTGGCCATAACTATTCAAATATGTTGTCTAGAAAGTTAGAAAGTGTAATAAATGTCAACACTTTATTGAGAGGATGCAAGCTTTAGGTTCTCTTCCTTTGAAACTTGTGACAATTGAAGGCCCATTCAGATAATGGGGAATGGATTTCATTATATAAATTATTGATTCATCAAGATCTAAACATAGATGGATACTAGTTGCAAATGATTACTTCATAAAATGGGTTGAGGTAGTCCATACAAAGAAGGCTATACACTAGGCAATTATGGATTTCTTGATAAATCAAATTATTTTTAGATTTTGTGTGCCTATCAAAGTTATTACTGATAATTCCAAGAATTTTAAAGCTAAACCTTTAGTGACATTATGCAAAGAGTACGGGATTGAATTGACCTATGCTTCCAATTACAACCCTCAAGAAAATGGGCAAGTAGAATCCAGTAACAAGAACTTGTTTAAAATCATTAGATAAACATTGGAAAAAATAAGAAGTGGGGTGAACAAATTAATTTTGCTTTATGGGCTAGGATCACACCCAAAAGAGCTATAGAAAAAAGCCCTTTTGAGCTTGTCTATGGAGCTCAAGTAGTTTTGCCTATGAATTTGTAGTTACCAACCTATTAGCTTATGCAACAACTAAAATATGATGAAAAAATCAACCACTATAAAATCATGATGAACCAAATTATTGAGATTGATGAAATTTGAAGACAAGCTCATGAAAGACACCTCAAGTTCAAGGAAAAGATGAAGAAGATATTTGATAGGAAGGTCACTCCAAGAACCTTCTGAGTAGGTGATCTGGTTCTACTTTGGGATAGTAAGCATGAAGAGAAAGGAAAGAATGGAAAATTTGATGCCTTGTGGATAGGTCCCTATTCCATTGACTATCAAATTATAGAACACACTTTTTTCCCAAGAGACTTAGATTGTGAAATACTAGAGCTTCTAGTCAATGGTAGACATAAAAAACACTTCTTTGATTTAGTCTACAACTATGTACATAATTGTATAGTGTATAGTCTTATTATTTTGTTTATTTATCACCCCTTTTCTATGGGCCTTACTTGTACAATTTCCTTTCATGTTTTTATCATGCATTCATTTTCAGGTCCTCCTGATCTATTTTTGTTAGTCTACCTTAGTTTATTGAGCTTTCATGGGTCTCCATTGATATAAATTGACTAAGTCTTGTCTCTATGACCCAATGGATTTTCACCTAGTCTTAAATTTTGAGTTTCTTTGCACACTTGTAGGGGTGTACATCCCCAAGCAATAGCAAGTGTTAGTTCCAAAAATTTCACTAAAGTAATTGAGCCCTTTCTATGTATAAATGCTTAATTTGTTTAGCACACTTCTTGTTTCAAGTGTTCATCAGAGGTCAAGTGTCTTATAGCAGATTAAATAATTTTCCTTTTGATCTTGGAGGTAGGTTATTTATGGAGTTATTGTAGGGATTTAGATTAGTTTCTTTCCTGATTCAATGAGCCTTTTCCAAGACAATGTTCAGGCTCTAAATTCACCTAAATGCTCAAATAACTTCACAAATTAGAAATATAGGTTGTAGGTTTAATGGAGTCCATTTAGAATGGATAATGTTTGGGTTATAATATTTCATGTTAAGTTGGTCTTTACCAGCCTTTGGTTTGTCAAAATCCAAGTTAAATTCATGTCTGAGCATCTTAAAACCCTTATTTCAATTGCCCTAGCTTAGGTATTTTGATTTAAATTCAAATGTAGCAGGAGCAATTCACATGGGAATGCTTTAAATATGCTATAAACTTAGTTTAATTTTTATACTAAGGTTTAGTCATGTTTATTAACATGACCAGACCTTAGTCTAAAATTCATATTTGGTCCCTTTTATATCCCATGGCCATGGGCCCCTTTTATCTATTAACATGGTTTAACTAATGCTTTGCCCCTTTATTAAAAACTTAGTTTAAAGTCCTATCCTAAATCTTTTATCATATTTATTAGTGCAACAAATCCTTAGGCTAAGGATTTACACTAAATTCTTTATTCCCCAAACTTTGAATTAATTATTTTTATGTTAATTTAGAGCCAATGATGTCTGACCTAGTAAATCACAATTGAATGGTACATGTTAACTCAAGGAAAGATGATTCGATAGTGTGTGATCAAAAGATGAAAAGTCAAAAGGGCCCTGGACAAGCATATAAGTGAGAAGTGTCGAGCTCATAGGGCATGATTTAAAGCTTGAGCATGTTACCATCAATTGATGGTATGCAAAAAAGTGTACATATTTTGATCGATAGTGCGTAATATGTCAAGAATTCAATAAGTCCCTAAGATGAGTGAGAAGATGACAAGTTTCACCATCGAAGTAACCATTTTAGAGATCTAACTATACATGGAACAAAGGAGTGAACCTTGTGGATAAATATCAATAGAGGGTGTTTCTTACATATCCAATACTCCAAAAAATAGCCCCAGACTCATGTAGTTCCACCCTACGTGTTGTCTTGTGTGTGAATCATACAATATGTGCAAAATAAGTGAAACAATGACCTATGTTGTAACTTGAAAAATTGGGATCTTGGGCTACTATTTTAGTACTTCAAACCTATAGATGTGCATTCTCTATGACTGGTATGGATATATGATTAAATATGGAAGTTTTGTTTAATTGAATGCTCTTTTATCTGAATGTTAGGTGTTGTTAGGTATTGCTAGGGTTGAGTAATGAATGAGGGTTGATCTTGTATTTATATCAATCCCTTTGGAGTAATACATCACATTGAATAACTTAGGTTGACCATTGGGATATGTTTCATTTGTAAATTGGATGACTTTAGGGTACTAAAAACTTGTGTCAAGATTGGATAATAATGTCAACACTACTGTCTATCTTAGACGTTAGTGTCTAGGGAGAAAAAAATTATGTATAGGTTTATAACTTTCAGATGTGAAAGATAAATATATTTAAATCATGCTAGGAAAGATAGGTGACCTTGGTCATCAACATACGACTAGTTGGACTAAGAGATATAGGCTAAGAGGCACAAATATAGAATAGGGGCGAGACTTGTGAAAGTGAAAAAAGATAAAGAATTGAGAGGAACAACCAAAGTCTAAGTTTACCAAGTGTACAAGACTAAGGTGCTACATAATAATAAAATATCATCTACAATAACATATAATTAAAAAAGAAAGACCCTAAGCCACATGTGCCACCAACCCCACAAAAGGAGGAGGAGGTGGAAAACTATCTGGTTTATCTCAACATCCTCTCCCATGGGGGTGTGGCTTATCAGGAATGGGTTCCCAACCATATTTTTCTTTATTTTCTTCATTTATTCTAAGAATCTAACCACTTTAACTCTTCAAAAAGGGAATCTAGACTATCATATATTTGGTATCTTGATGGGATCATGTCTCGCGGCCTAATCTAAAAGATTAGGTCAAGATATTACCTTTAAACTTACCTCTTCATATTTATATTTCAAGAGATTATTCTTATATGATTTTAAAGACTTATAGGATTCAATAATTGGATATTATTTGGTGGTGAGATTGGTTGTCAAACTGCGATATGAATTTTGAAAACTATAATCTAGGTCTCATTTATAAATTTTAAAGCCCTTTATCTTAGGATATAGATAAACTTAATACTGAATAAAATATTAAATCCTTATCCAATACTTGGTTGTGTCCCCTTAATTGAACATGGAAAACTAAGTTGGCACCCAATAAATATCAATTTGTTTGAGGCTTAGTCTATCAAGGGTTTTCATTAAGGGAGTGGTTCTGACACCTTGGTGTTTCCAATCCTATATTTATTCTTGTAATAGTCTTTATACTTTCAAACATCTTTATTTGAATTACACAAAAGTCAAAGAATATTATAAATAGATTAAAAACATTTTTTAAATTTATCATCTAGAGCCCATTCTTATACAGGGTATTCATTTTGCATATTTCTCTCAATAAAAAAAGACTATACCTTATTTATGTAATGTCTTTATATTATCCATTTTATTTCAGCTTTGAATATTTAGAAATTATTCATTTTTAATAATGATTGTATCAAAACTAACTTTTACTACAAATATGAGCTCAAGTTAATGCAATATCTTCTTCTTATCTTCCTATTCATCTCCTTACATTTGTATTCAAACACATGTTGAGAACATAACCTTGTAGTTTCATCACATAAAGGATTCAAGGAGAGGGGACCTTGCACAATGAGCAGAGTACTTCTTAGACCACCTTTGTATTGTATTTTGTTAATGGAGCCTTATCCATGATGGAATAAATCACATAGCTCCATATATTTTTTTTGGACATTCTCCTTATCTTTTTCAGTAAAGAGATTAGCATCATACTATGTCATAATAAAATAATTCCATTACCATATACATTTAGCTCTCAATAAAGGCTTATCTTGTGCTTATGAGGGCTGAGTCAAACAAGATCACTTCTTAAGTGAACTGGGATGTAGTTTGTATTATTGCTCTGATATAAGTGAAAGATGGTTGGGGATATCCAAACATTACCTAAAAAGACACTTCTATGTCCCCTAAGATCAAAATAAACACATGCCCCCCTCTATGTGGTGTTATTACTTATACATAATAATATGCATTTTTCTATTTGTGTTATTTATTGTGAGTTGAGCTTGTATGCAAGATTAACTATTAAAACAATTTATACCCTTTAATCAGTTATGAATACACAACCAAAATTGAATTTTATTGAGAATATTTATTTATTTACTATAGTTATATATAGTCTAAATAAATAAATTTTCACACCATAATTTAGCAAATGTATTATTTATTTATTTTGCAATAATATGGCATGCCACACAAACTTATCTAATCAAATTATACTCTAGAATGTTTTAATAAATATTGATTTACTACGTTGAAAAAAATGAACATTTAGCTACACATTTCTCTTTATATTATGTTTTTTTGGAATAATAAAGAATATACAATTTTATGGAATTAATTTGATATTGATCGAATGTCGGATAACATGTTTATGACAATGATTTACACAAGTTCAAGTACATATGATACTAATGATAAATGGATTATAATAATTATTTTTGAAGTAATATCATGATGATAATATTTAGCATTGAATTAATTTATTACATCTTCTACAAATGTGTTATATATATTTTTTATTTATTTAACTATTTGATGACTTCTATTGAGTGTGCGGTTGCAATGCAAGTTTTGTGTCCCTATAAAGAAGGAGGGTATCAACAAAAAGATATGGATATATGGGATGGTAGAGAGAAATAAAGAGGATATGTCTAATATTTATAGTTAATTATACATACCCTTATGGATGGTATAAAATATAATTGAGTCTTTATCGTTCACCGTTATTTGTTCGTTGTCTTAGCATCATCAATTAAATATGTATCAAGAAATCAGGTAGCTAATAGCTAATAATAACTATCTAGTTTATCTCAACATCCTCTCCCATGGGGGTATGTATTTTTAGGAATGGGTTCCCAACCATCTTTTTCTTTATTTTCTTCCTTTATTCTAAGAATCTAACCACTTTAACTCTTCAAAAAGGGAATCTAGACTATCATATATTGGTATCTTGATGGGATCATGTCTCGCAGCCCAATCTAAAAGATTAGGTCAAGATATTACCTTTAAACTTACCTCTCCATATTTATATTTCAAGAGCTTATTCTTATATGATTTTAAACACTTTTATGATTCAATAATTGGATATTATTTGGTGGTGAGATTGGTTGTCGAACTGCGATATGAATTTTGAAAACTATAATCTACGTCTCATTTATAAATTTTAAATCCCTTTCTCTTAGGAAATGGATAAACTTAATATTGAATAAAATCTTAAATCCTTATCCAATACTTGGTTGTGTCCCCTTAATTAAATAGGGAAAACTAAGTTAGCACCCAATAAATATCAATTTGTTTGAGGCTTAGTCTATCAAGGGTTTTCATTAAGGGAGTGATTCTGACACCTTGGTGTTTCCAATCCTATATTTATTCTTATAATAGTATTGACACTTTCAAACGTCTTTATTTGAATTACACAAAATTCAAAGAATATTATAAATAGATTAACAATATTTTTTTAATTTATCGTCTAGAGCCCATTCTTATACGGGGTATTCATTTTGCATATTTTTCTCAATAAAAAAAGACTATACCTTATTTATGTAATGTCTTTATATTATCCATTTTATTTCAGCTTTGAAGATTTAGAAATTATTAATTTTTAATAATGATTGTATCAATATAACTTTTACTATATATATGAGCTCAAGTTAATGCAATATCTTCTTCTTATCTTCTTATTCATCTCCTTATATTTGTATTCAAACACATGTTGAGAAAATGACCTTATATTTCATCACATATAGGATTTAGTTAAATACAAAGAGAGGGGACCTTGCACAATGAGCTGAGTACTTCTTGGACCACCTTTCTATTGCATTTTGTTAATGGAGCCTCATCGATGATGGAATAAATCACATAGGTCCATATGACTTATTTGGACATTCTCCTTATCTTTTTCTCTGAAGAGATTAGCATCATACTATGTCATAGTAAAATAATTCCATTACCATAAACATTTAGCTCTCAATAAAGGCTTATCTTGTGCTTATGAGGGCTAAGTCAAACAAGATCACTTCTTAAGTGAACTGGGATGTAGTTTGTATTATTGCTCTGATATAAGTGAAAGATGGTTGGGGATATCCAAACATTACCTAACAATCCACTTCCATGTCCCCTAAGATCAAAATAAACACATGCCCCCCTCTATGTGGTGTTATTACTTATACATAATAATATGCATTTTTCTTTTTGTGTTATTTATTGTGAGTTGAGCTTGTATGCAAGATTAACTATTAAAACAATTTATACCCTTTAATCAGTTATGAATACACAACCAAAATTGAATTTTATTGAGAATATTTATTTATTTACTATAGTTATATATAGTCTAAATAAATAAATTTTCACACCATAATATAGCAAATGTATTATTTATTTATTTTGCAATAATATGGCATGCCACACAAACTTATCTAATCAAATTATACTCTAGAATGTTTTAATAAATATTGATTTACTACGTTGAAAAAAATGAACATTTAGCTACACATATCTCTTTATATTATGTTTTTTTGGAATAATAAAGAATATACAATTTTATGGAATTAATTTGATATTGATCGAATGTCAGATAACATGTTTATGACAGTGATTTACACAAGTTTAAGTACATATGATACTAATGATAAATGGATTATAATAATTATTTTTGAAGTAATATCATGATGATAATATTTAGCATTGAATTAATTTATTACATCTTCTACAAATGTGTTATATATATTTTTTATTTATTTAACTATTTGATGACTTCTATTGAGTGTGCGGTTGCAATGCAAGTTTTGTGTCCCTATAAAGAAGGAGGGTATCAACAAAAAGATATGGATATATGGGATGGTAGAGAGAAATAAAGAGGATATGTCTAATATTTATAGTTAATTATACATACCCTTATGGATGGTATAAAATATAATTGAGTCTTTATCGTTCACCGTTATTTGTTCGTTGTCTTAGCATCATCAATTGAATAAGTATCAAGAAATCAGGTAGCTAATAGCTAATAATAACTATCTAGTTTATCTCAACATCCTCTCCCATGGGGGTCTGGATTTTTAGGAATGGGTTCCCAACCATCTTTTTCTTTATTTTCTTCCTTTATTCGAAGAATCTAACCACTTTAACTCTTCAAAAAGGGAATCTAGACTATCATATATTGGTATCTTGATGGGATCATGTCTCGCAGCCCAATCTAAAAGATTAGGACAAGATATTACCTTTAAACTTACCTCTCCATATTTATACTTCAAGAGCTTATTCTTATATGTTTTTAAACACTTTTATGATTCAATAATTGGATATTATTTGGTGGTGAGATTGGTTGTCAAACTGCGATATGAATTTTGAAAACTATAATCTACGTCTCATTTATAAATTTTAAATCCCTTTCTCTTAGGAAATGGATAAACTTAATACTGAATAAAATCTTAAATCCTTATCCAATACTTGGTTGTGTCCCCTTAATTAAATAGGGAAAACTAAGTTGGCACCCAATAAATATCAATTTGTTTGAGGCTTAGTCTATCAAGGGTTTTCATTAAGGGAGTGATTCTGACACCTTGGTGTTTCCAATCCTATATTTATTCTTATAATAGTATTGACACTTTCAAACGTCTTTATTTGAATTACACAAAATTCAAAGAATATTATAAATAGATTAACAATATTTTTTTAATTTATCATCTAGAGCCCATTCTTATACAGGGTATTCATTTTGCATATTTTTCTCAATAAAAAAAGACTATACCTTATTTATGTAATGTCTTTATATTATCCATTTTATTTCAGATTTGAAGATTTAGAAATTATTAATTTTTAATAATGATTGTATCAATATAACTTGTACTATATATATGAGCTCAAGTTAATGCAATATCTTCTTCTTATCTTCTTATTCATCTCCTTATATTTGTATTCAAACACATGTTGAGAAAATGACCTTATATTTCATCACATATAGGATTTAGTTGAATACAAAGAGAGGGGACCTTGCACAATGAGCTGAGTACTTCTTGGACCAACTTTCTATTGCATTTTGTTAATGGAGCCTCATCGATGATGGAATAAATCACATAGCTCCATATGAATTTTTTGGACATTCTCTTTATATTTTTATCTAAAGAGATTAGCATCATACTATGTCATAATAAAATAATTCCATTACCATATACATTTAGCTCTCAATAAAGGCTTATCTTGTGCTTATGAGGGTTGAGTCAAACAAGATCGCTTCTTACTTGAACTGGGATGTAGTTTGTATTATTGCTCTAATATAAGTGAAAGATGGTTGGGGATATCCAGACATTACCTAACAAGCCACTTCCATGTCCCCTAAGATCAAAATCAACACATTCCCCCCTCTATGTGGTGTTGCTACTTATACATAAGAATATGCATTTTTCTATTTGTGTTATTTATTGTGAGTTGAGATTTTATGTAAGATGAACTAATAAAACAATCTGTACCTTTTGATCAGTTATGAATAGATAGCTAAATTGAATTTTATTGATAATACTTATTTATTTAATATAGTTATATATAATCTAAATAAATAAATTTTCACATCATAATTTTGTAAATATATTATTTATTTATTTTGTGATAATATGGCATGTCACACAGACTTATCTAATCAAATTCTAGAATGTTTTAATAAATATTGATTTAATATGTTAAAAAAATGAACATTTAGTTAAACATATTTCTTTATATTATGTTGTTTTGGAATAATAAAGAATATACAATTTCATGGAATTAATTTGATATTGATCGAATGTCGGATAAGATGTTTATGACAGTGATTTGGACAAGTTCAAGTACATATGATACTAATGATAAATGGATTACATATTCTACAAGTGTTATATATTTTATTTATTTATTTAGCTATTTGATGACATTAATTGAGTGTGCGGTTGCAATCCAAGTTTTTTGTCCCTATAAAGAAGGAGGGTATCAACAAAAAGATATGGATATATGTGATGCTAGAGAGCAAGAAAGAAGATGTGTCTAATATTGATAGTGAATTATACATACCCTTATGGATGGTAGAAAATCCAATTGAGTCCTTATCGTTCACCATTATTTGTTCGTTGTCTTAGCATCATCAATTAAATAAGTATCAAGAAATCAGGTAGCTAATAGCTAATAATAACTATCTAGTTTATCTCAACATCATCTCCCATGGGGGTCTATATTTTTAGGAATGGGTTCCCAACCATCTTGTTCTTTATTTTCTTCCTTTATTCTAAGAATCTAACCACTTTAACTCTTCAAAAAGGGAATCTAGACTATCATATATTGGTATCTTGATGGGATCATGTCTCGCGGCCCAATCTAAAAGATTAGGTCAAGATGTTACCTTTAAACTTACCTCTCCATATTTATATTTCAATAGCTTATTCTTATATGATTTTAAACACTCTTATGCTTCAATAATTGGATATTATTTGGTGGTGAGATTGGTTGTCAAACTGCGATATGAATTTTGTAAACTATAATCTAGGTCTCATTTATAAATTTTAAAGCCCTTTCTCTTAGGAAATGGATAAAATTAATACTGAATAAAATCTTAAATCCTTATCTAATACTTGGTTTTGTCCCCTTAATTAAACATGGAAAACTAAATTGGCCCCCAAAAAATATCAATTTGTTTGAGGCTTAGTCTATCAAGGGTTTTCATTAAGGGAGTGGTTCCGACACCTTGGTGTTTTCAATCTTATATTTATTCTTGTAATAGTCTTAATAATTTCAAACATATTTATTTGAATTACACAAAATTCAAAGAATATTATAAATAAATTAACAACATTTTTTTACTTCATCATCTAGAGCCCATTCTTATACAGGGTATTCATTTTGCATATTTTTCTCAATAAAAATAGACTATACCTTATTTATGTAATTTATTTATATTATCCATTTTATTTCAGCTTTGAAGATTTAGAAATTATTCATTTTTAATAATGATTGTATCAAAAATAACTTTTACTATATATATGAGCTCAAGTTAATGCAATATATTCCTCTTTATCTTCTTATTTATCTCTTTATATTTGTATTCAAACACATATTGAGAAAATGACCTTATAATTTCATAACATATAGGATTTAGTTAAATACAAGGAGAGGAGACCTTGCATAATGAGCCGAGTACTTCTTAGACCACCTTTCTATTTCATTTTGTTAATGGAGCCTCATCGATGATGGAATAAATCACATAGCTCCATATGACTTATTTGGACATTCTCCTTATCTTTTTCTCTAAAGAGATTAGCATCAGACTATGTCATAATAAAATAATTCCATTACCATATACATTTAGCTCTCAATAAAGGCTTGTGCTTATGAGGGCTGAGTCAAACAAGATCACTTCTTAAGTGAACTGGGATGTAGTTTGTATTATTGCTCTGATATAAGTGAAAGATGGTTGGGGATATCCAAACATTACCTAAAAAGACACTTCTATGTCCCCTAAGATCAAAATAAACACATGCCCCCCTCTATGTGGTGTTATTACTTATACATAATAATATGCATTTTTCTATTTGTGTTATTTATTGTGAGTTGAGCTTGTATGTAAGATTAACTATTAAAATAATTTGTACCTTTTGATCAGTTATGAATAGACATCCAAATTGAATTTTACTGAGAATATTTATTTATTTACTATAGTTATATATAATCTAAATAAATAAATTTTCACATCATAATTTTGTAAATATATTATTTATTTATTTTGTGATAATATGGTATGCCACATGGACTTATCTAATCAAATTCTAGAATGTTTTAATAAATATTGATTTAATATGTTAAAAAAATGAACATTTAGTTAAATATATTTCTTTATATTATGTTGTTTTGGAATAATAAAGAATATACAATTTTATGGAATTAATTTGATATTGATCGAATGTTGGTTAACATTTTTATGACAGTGATTTGTACAAGTTCAAGTACATATAATACTAATGATAAATGAATTATAATAATTATTTTTGAAGTAATATCATGATGATAATATTTAGCATTGAATTAATATATTGCATCTTATATATATATATATATATATATATATATATATATATATATATATATATGATGAGTTCTATTGAGTGTGTGGTTGCAATGTAAGTTTTTTGTCCCTATAAAGAAGGAGGGTATCAACAAAAAGATATGGATATATGGGATGCTGGAGAGCAAGAAAGAGGATGTGTCTAATATTGATAGTGAATTATACATACCTTTATGGATGGTAGAAAATCCAATTGAGTCCTTATCGTTCACCATTATTTGTTCATTGTCTTAGCATCAGAAATTAGGTAACTAATAACTAACTTTTGTAATTGTCTTATATATTATTTTTTAGAGATTGTGCTTAGTATAGAAAATATTAAAAAGTAATATGGCACTTAACATTTGAAGTAAGTTATGCCATGTAATTAAACTAACCAATATACCAATAAAAATGACCTTTCTACTAACGATTAGTTGATTGATTACATCTTATTTAAAGATGACTCATCAAACATTAAAAGTTAGAATCATTTAATTTATAATAATAGAAACCTTACATATTTATTTAGTTGTTATATACATCTATATCCCTTATGTTCGTTAAAAAAACTTTAATACCTTTAAGGAATGTTGTTTCTTAACTTTTGACCATCTCAGTTCATGAGACATTGAGGGAAATAAACCAAAAATCATATTGATATTATCTTGGTATGCCTTTTTCTTGTGAAATGTGGTTTGAATTCCTAGACTATGCCTAGAATACTATGAATTGTGCATTGATAGAGTTGCACCTGAGCATTAATTTTATAATTTTATTTTTTTTATTGTAAAAATGAACTGAGGTTTCTCCTATATTATATTTCATCTTCTTAAACTGCATTTAGCTTGGACTAGTTGTGTTTGATTTTTAATAAATTGTAGTTTTCTCTTGAATGGATTATATTTAGCATTTAGTGAAGACACATTTCTCTTTGATATGTGTATTAATCTTTGAAATTACGTCTAACCTATGTAAAACTATGTATGGATATATATAACTCTTGTGACTTGATTCTACTCTTAAAAAAGGAGTTCTTATTTCTTTTATTAATATTATTGGACTGCGTTAAGCTTAAGATGGTTATATTTTCGCATGAGAAACTAAATTTGTCTCTTTTAGACCATGCCTTGACTGCTGCCCTGCATGGTTGAATTTTACGGATAATAAATTGTGTCAAGCCCTTTCGAACTAAGCTTTGATACCTGTGACTGTGTTTTGCCTTTATAAACTACGTGTAGGCTCTAAATAACTCTGCTGGGTTGTAAGGCAATTTTTGCTTTTATAAAATTGTTTTTGGATTGTATTACATTAACTCTAGATATGTTTGTTTAGCAAACCCATATTTTGTATAACAAAAACCATGGTACCTTATGAAAATATACCTAGCAAGAAACTACAAACCGTTAAGAAAGTTGATATTTGTTTTATGCTGTAACCATAAAGGCACTTACAATTAAAATTAATAAAGCAATTTTTATTACAAATGATTTTTTGATATTAATCATAAAAAATTACCTTGTACTTATTTATTTATTTGATGAAATATATTCATATATTAGTTAAATAAAAATATACAAATAATTTATAAAAAAAAATAAGGTGGAATGAGAGTATGTCATGACACACTAAGTAGAGTCTAGGAATAAAACTAAAGTATCATCTAGGTAGAGCTTAGAAATAAAAGACTAGATCACAAAGTCATAAAAAGAGATAACTTGTATGCAGCAAGAGAAAGGCCAACAGGTGGAGGATCCATATCATCTGGAGCCCAGCTCGAGCTTGACAAGTCATTGCCATCTGGAATAGGCTCCCAACTAGTAACTTGGGTAGTGTTCATATCATCATATGCTTGCATCCAAGAGGGCAAGATAGCCAAAGAGAGCCTGGTGAAAATATCTAGCACATCTGAATGGCCTCCAAGTGGTACCCCCCAAGCATCTAGGCACGGAGGAGGAGGAACACCCCAGCCATTCTGCCCAATAGGGGAAGGAGGTGGCAATTGCCACCCTCACTGCTGCCCAAGAGTAAACATGATGATATGGGGTGTTGCTATGAGAACATTGCCTGGAACAACTGCAACGCTGCCCACCATGAGGCAGTTGAGGCACTCTATCATCCAATCTGGGATGCCTAGGCAAAGAAGGTAGAACCTGAGCCATAGTGCAGGGAGTATCTCCCCAATGGGAGAGGAGGATACCCAAGCTCTATAACCACTTTATTGGCTTGAACTTGAATATACAAAAGAATATTGGAGATGATAGAAGATTTGTACAAAGCAGAAACATTACAATCAATAGAAGCATGACGAAACATAGAATTATTTCTTTCTTTCCAAATCTAGAAGAGAATCTCCTCTCTAAAAGTATTCCAGACTTGCACATAGATGAAGGGCATTGTGGGTTTGTCACCAAGGAGGATATACTGTCATAGGAAAAATTTGAGCTAGAAAGGCCTAAAGAGATCATGGATCTAAGTCCAGACCCTTTGAGCTTTGGGACAGTACCAGAAGAGATGGGGGAGCATCTCAAGGTAGCCACAGAAGGGACAAGTAGGCTAGTGAACTCCTAGCTAAACAAGTCTTTTACCAATAAACAAGCCTTGGTGCAGTATACACCAAGCAAAATGGACAATCTTGGGGTCCACACAAGCCCCCCAAATAGTGTTAAAGCAAAAGCTTCATGTTTAACAAACAAGTGCAGCCCCCAACATGCATTAATCTTGTTAACCATAGGCAAATGTGGGAGGTGAGCCAAGCATAGCCAAGTTGAGGAGTGCAATTATGGAAAGGGGTCTCAACATACCATTTCCAGTCCTTACACCAAGGCTGAGTGGAATGGACTGAGATTTTATGGAGCATAGAAGCTGGGATGACATTGATAATCACTTGGTAAGATTCCTGGTCTGCATTGGATAATCAAAATTTAGCCAAGATAGCCAAGAGCAAGAACAACTGTAGAAGATGTCTTGAACAGAATGAATTCCTCTAAGAAAAAGCTTGAGGGTGTTGATCTAAGGGACTTCTGCTAGGGGCATTCCATTGCAATAAAAAATAAGAGACCACCATAGAGAGTGGGAGTTAGCTGAGAACCCATTACAAAAACCAGAACCATTCTAGAGAAGCCATGGATTCTTCTTTTTCCAAGCCTTCTAGATGCCTTTGGCCACAAATGATTGCATGATCTAGTTAGGAGACTAGATGAAGAGTAAATTGGGGAAGCTGAGCCCTTTCCAAGGTTTCTTGCCCTTGGGCAAGCCTGAGGAGATACAATTTTTGAATAAAACCTTCCAAGCTTCTATGCCCTCAATGGCCCACATAATCTATTTGGCACATAAGACAGTTCCTTGTCGAGCTATGTCGATGAGTCCCATGCTTTCAGCTTCATGCGTGAGGTAGCAATATTCCTAGGCCACCCTGTGGAATCCTTTACCTTGTGAGGAATTTTCCCAAAGGAAATCTTGGAGAAGTTTCTCCAACTTTTGGTAATATTTTTGAAAGGCACCTAGCATGACAAGTAATACACATGGGTGGATGTAAGAATTTTTGAGCAGATTTGAAATATTCCTGCCAATGAAAGAGACTTGGTCACCTAGTAATCTAGCTTCTTATTAACTCTATCTACTACATATTTCCACAATAAGGGTGGTGAAGCATCAAATCAAAGGAGATGCCAAGGAATTTAAATATTTCATCATGTTGGATCCACTTCCAACCAAATTTAGTAGCCCAGACTGGCAAAGGGAGGTAAGACTATTTGTAGCAACTAGTTTTCTACCATTGGATTATGGAACTAGAGGTTAGGAAGAAGGTGTTAAGACATTATAAGACATTATTCACATTGGCTTCATATTCAATGAGAGTAAGGAAGGAGTCATATATGAAGTGGCTATTAAGCACTTACATATCTTTGTGTAGATTAACTACATTGGGAGGGAGATAAATTCCCTTAACAAGGCCACTAGCTTGGGCATTACTAAGAAGATATCCAAAACCCTCAGCTGTAAGAATGTATAAGGTGAGAGCCAGAGGGCACCCTTGGTGAATGGAATGGAATAAGCCAAACTTCTTAGAGGTAACTCCATTGATGGAGAGGACAATTGAGACATCAAAATAGAGCATCTAAATAATTTGAATGAATATGGGCCCAAAACCCAGAGCCTAATGCATAGCTAAGATGAAAGGCCATTCAATGTGATCACAAGCTTTTTTAAATTCAATTTTGATGTACATATCTTGTTTCTTAGGCCATTTGGCCCAATCCATCCCTTCCCAGATGACAATGATGTTATTCAAGATATAATGGCTCATAATGAAGTCCATTTACTCTAGACGCATAATGAAAGGCAACATATTATGTATCTAGATTGCCAGAGCCTTGGAAATAATTTTTTAAGAAACATTCAGGAGGATGATGGGATGCCAATTGTAGATCAACTCAAGATTTCCCTACTTAGGTATGAATTTGATATTTCCTTTATTTATATTTTTACCCAATGAATTTGCATAAAATGCTTCTTGATAAACTTATGTAAATCACTACCCACAAGATCCCAAATATTTTTATAGAATTCACAAGGAAATCCATCAATTCTAGGGGATTTATCATTAGCTATATGAGATACCGCTTCATGAAAATCATCAACAGTGAGGGGTCTGTCACAAATCACCCATTGGGTAGAAGTGAGTTTGCATGACACAATGGAAAGGCATTGTTGAAGGGTAGATTCATGCTCAGTCGAAGATGCTTGAGCTTTGAAAACTTGTTGATAATGGTGGAAAAAAGTTTGCATAATTTTTAGAGTCTTTGTGAGTATGTTACCAACCTCAACAATGACTTGAGTTTTCTACTTTGAGTTTTTGGATTACAATAATTGAAAGAATTCCTTATAGGTTTTATCCCCTATTTTAAGCCAGTGAAGCTTGGCTTTGACTTGAGCTCCCTGAGCATTGTAGTTATCTATAATCTGAATGCAGTGCCTCAAGGATGCAAATCTTACCTACAATATTTCATTAGAAGTATCTTTTTCCATAGCTAGAGATGCAAAACTCAGTTCTAAGGTAGTAGCAGAGTAGGAGTGTCTTCAAATTTTTGCAAGTTAGCAGCCATAGATCCATAAAAAGTGAGAGGTTCTTCTAATGGCATCATCCCACTAGAGAATATAACTAGAATATTAGGAAGGAGATGGATCTAAATTACAAACTCTCCTAATGTGTGCCACCGTGGGCCCATGCTTAAGCAAAGAGGTGTTAAGGAAGAATTATGTCTTATAGATTTTGGGTTTCATGAACTGCCATGTCACACAAAACTAAATGGGGGAGTGATCGATAAACCCAAAATATGGTAGCACCTAGATCAGAGGAAAAAATCCATTATCAAAAGAAAATTATGATTGGGTGGACATCATTGCCCTATCTAGACACTTCAGAATCTAAGTAGAGTATTTCAGAGAATTTCAACTTATATTCCAAGGAAGGAAGAAGAAAGAAACCAGATATGGGTATGGTAGAAAAATATGTTTGGTTATGCATGCATTGAATCAGATGATTGTAGAGAGCTCCTCTTTAACTTGGGAGGAATGACCTATAGATAAGAAATCACTAAATTAAATGGTTGGTTAGATAGATAGTTGGGTGGATTTCCTAGTGCTAGCTAGATCCAAGAAGCATGAGATCTCTAGGAATATGTCAATCCATGCTTTTAAACAATTAATTTGAGAAATTGAAAGATAAAGTACTTGCATAAATCATAGAAGATGCCAAGATTAAGTACAAGAAATGATTAATAAAGAAATTGACTAATTATAGCAATAAGCAGGGCAATACTAATGCTAAATAGATCAGGTGTGGTTCAAAAAATAGGTTAGGGATCTATGAATAGATAAATATAAAGAAAGTTGGATTCGGTTTAGGGTAAGTGGGTGAAAATAACTTTCTATTACTTCGTGCCATAGTGACTATCGGTGGTTAAGGTGACCATTGGTGGTTGAGGTGATCATCGGTGGTTGAGGTGATCATCGGTGGTTAGGGTAACCATCGACAATCAAGATGACCATTGATGGTTACTATGAGTTGGGTCTAGGTAATAAAAGTTTTGGATGGGGTTATAGAATGGGTTTTTGAGAGATTGGCTTAAGTTGGGTTGATTATGAAGTATAAATAAAGTGATTAAATAATTAAAAACAAATATTTAGATTGACATCGGTTGATCAGATGAATGGTTGAGGTGGTGGAGTTTTGAGTAATTTTGATAGAGTAATGGTACTTAGTTATTGGTCGATGGGCGGTAACACTTCGACTCTCTATCATGATGGCTAGATTGCTGGATTTCTAAAAGAATAACTACAAAAAAAACTCTAGATATAAAAGTTCTTGATAGTTATGGATGATTGATTGATTTCAGATCCCTTTTTTCACCCACTACTTCTTTCTTCTTATAGAAAGGAAGGAGAGGTGCAATAATACGTTAAAAATAGGTTCAACTTGCTATCTAAATATAACTTACACATACATTAGCTTGCACATGAATTAGATAATCTAATTATAGAAAATCAAGTTAGAGTGATGTGAAAGTTAAGTGGTTCAGATGGTGGAACTTGACTATCGATAGCCAGGGTGATCATCAGTGGTCGAGGGTTAAGGTGAAGTTGAGTTAAAAGGATTAATGGTTGAGGTGGTGGATTTTGGAGAAATTTTGATAGATTAATGGTACTTGGCTATTTTTTGATGGGCAACAATACTTTGACTCTCTATTGTGATGGTTGGATTATTTTATCGCTAGAAGAACACCTATAAAAAATCTTTGGATACAAAAGCTTTTGATAGTTGTAGATGATTGCTTAATTTTGGATCCCTTTTTTCACCCACTAAACCTTTCTTCTTATAGGAAGGAAGGAGAGGTGCAACAATAAATTAAAAAGAGGTTCAACTTGCTATCTAATTATAACTCACACATGCATTGGCTCACATATGAATTAGACAATCTAATTATAGAAAAGCAAGTCAGAGTGATGTGAAAGTTAAGTGGTTCAAATAGTGAAACTTGTCAACATTCAGGGTGACCATCGATGATTGAGGGTAAAGGTCAAGTTGAGTTAAAAAGGTGGGTTTATTTAGTAGGTCAATCTGACTAGAGTTAGGTGGGTTAGGTTTGATTTACAGTTGAGAGGTCAAGGTTTGGGCCCAAGGGGGTCCTGAGGTGGTCTAGGGGAATTGTGACATTTGGAACCATTGTGTGAAATTTTTTGGTGTCTACACAAAGCCTTCTCTAAAATTACTCCAAGTGTACCAAAATCAGTCTGTAGGTCGACAGGATAAATTAGGGTCATAAAGACCCTTTTTAGTTCACATGTAAAACCACACCTCTCTTTCGTCAGCTTCCCACCTCATAGGAAAGTGGCACAATTTGTCTTCAGGAGATGCCATCATATTAAAGTCACCACATAATACCCAATGGGCATTAGGGAGATCATCCACTATCCATCACTATAAATGGGTATACTCTAAAACATCATTCAAGGTATAAATATTGATAAAGCCAAAGGAGTGACTTTTAATGCTAAAAATAGCCCAAACAAGCTAATTGGTGGGCTTCACACCAAATTACAATAAGTGTGGCCACCACCTTGGGGAAATGAATGTGATCACCCCTCCATGTCCTACAACATTTTTGCTATGAAGAATGATATTGTCATGCCAAATGGAATTACTGACAGTTGTCAATAAAAAATCTACCACCTTGACTTCCTATAGACAAAGACTGTCCATCTTGGGAAACTTATTTATTAAATCATGCACAAGAAACTTGTTCTTTGGATCTATGAGACCCTGAACATTCCATGAAAATCAATTCATAGATGATGAGATTCAAGGGACATGTCCTCTAAGTCTAACTTTTCTAGGGCATCATACCAATTTTTCAAGAAGTGCCCACTATTGGCACTCAAAAATTCATATTATTTCCTCAAGTTAGGGTCAACCAAGAACTCTCCTTCCTCTGCCTCATCAATATTATGAGAAGGGTTATGAGAGCATTTGGGTGTATCCCATTGAGAAAGAAGTGGAAAATTGGTTGGCTATGAGTTTGAAGGATTAGGCCTAGAGGCCTAGACACCTTGGGATAAAATATTAGCAGCTAGAAGAGTGTTGAACACCCTAGGATTTTTTGTTAATTTCAGAGCTACAACTGATGAGGGATATTTTGCAATAAGAGCCTACTCTTATGGGTCATTACTTGAAGATGACTTGCCTCCTTTGAGAGCAGTAGTTGAGTTTGTGGCTTTGGTGTGAGTTCTCTTCTTCCCTACCATAGTCCAACCATCCTCACCTGTGCCTTACTATCTTTAGGAGAGGGCTTGGGGTGAGAGGCTGTGTGGTTAGATGCATTATCATGAGCCAACGGAAGTGGACAATCCCTTATCTTATGGTCTGTGGCTTGGCAACAAAATTAGGTGTTAGGAAAGTTGATATATAAGACTCATTGAGAGTGTTTTACATCTCTGACCTAGATTTCCACAAACTCCTTAAGGTTTTAGGAGAGGTCTACTTCTATGTAGACCCCTTTTTATGATCTAGTAGAGTAGATTCAGTTTTGTCATGACCAATGAAAGATGTTTTCTAGTGAATAAAGTGCCAACATGGGAGTAGGAGATTTGGAAATTTAACCCAAACTAAGACTTTAAGAGCAAAGTACTTTGAGATCATAAAGTCTCTTGTCTAAGGGGAAAGAACCATAAGTGAGTTCCTAACATACCAAGTAGTAGACTTATGGAGAATTCTTTCAACATGGAATGGGTAAAAAAGGTAAAAGAGAAAAAAACCATTAGTCCTGTTCTGCACACTCTCTAGCTTAATGTCGTGAGATGTCTAGTGAGTTTGAACCCAAGACCATATCATAATTTTAGAGGGGGTTCTCCTGATTAAATAACCTATTAAACAAAACTTCTCTAACCATTGAAATGCATTTATAAATTTAGGAATTAGCAATACAACATCAGGTTCTAAAGTATTACCTTGAAGTATACCTTTGGGATAAACTTCCTTGAGCACTTGCAAGGGGTCATTGCTTAATGCTCCTCCATTCTTGTCTACAAATAAAACAACCAAGATAGAATGGGGAGAAGACATTTTAAAGACTGGCCTTGCCTGAAGGAAAAAAACCCTAAATGATAATAAATGCTAAGTCCTTTAGGCACTTAAGGCCATGGTATGACACAAGGTTGGTCAAGCATGGAACCAAGGGTCGACTTAATGGCATGCATGGAGAAAACCATAGCAGAGTGAAAAAAACCTTATTTTACTTTTTATTTTTAATATAATACTTCTTACAAGAATATAAAGGAAATGAATTCAAATCTTTAGTGTATGTTTAGTTTTAGTCCTACAACATAAGATATGCTAAAATACCAATCAAAATAACTTGATCTCTACTAAATTATATACTTGTCAATTCATAATTAGAACATTATTTGCATGTGTTTAAATATTCATATATTGAATAAAAACTAGGTATGGTTAGGTTTATATCATGATCAATTTATTAAAAGGAGTAGAGGGCGGATTTAAAATAGTGCATAGCTCTGTAGATTCTCATTTTAAGTAACATGTTCTTAAATTATCGAGAATAATTATCCACTTTCCAAAGTTCCTTTATAGAGAATATATATAAATCAAGAAAACAAAATGAATATTTTATGATTTAATATACACCGATAAGAGGGCATCAATATAGAATGAGTATTACACTTATTACTTAGTAAAGAAGAGAGTTGAATAAAATTTGATCACCATAGAAAGATATTTTTTCTATCAAATGAAGCATATGGCTTTGTTTACAAAATATTATTATCTTAGGATGAGTTTTTTTACTTAAAAACTACACCCTCCTCTTTCTTCATAGCATATCTCTTATAAATTATTTCAAAATAGTGTTAAAATAAATCATGTACAACTTTATATTTATGAGTGCTCCTCTTAACACTTCTATTCTACTTACACAATATGGGAAACACTAGTATTACAAACTATGATTAAATAAATGAATTTCAACATGGTATTTTATGTCAAGAATCAAATGATATGACTGTTGTAGTTAAAAATATACTGTTAAAAGAATTAATCTAATACACTCGACTATTTGAATGTCAAAATTGTATGTTTTAAAACATTTAATTTGATCAAAGACAACATATCAATGTCTAATTTGATATTATCTCCTTCTCAATGATTAATAGTAAGAATTATGTTACACAACAAAAAATTAGTAGGTATAAACAAAACCTTATAGAAATTTAATTTTAAACATGGAATATCTTGCTATCAAGATTTGGTCATCAATTATATTTATCATAGTGCTATAATATTATAACTTAGAGTTATTGTCTGTTGATATCTAATGGGTTTAAAGTGATCCATAGAGATAGAAACATACTTAATATAGGCAATAAGAGATAGAAACATACGTATCCGTCATTGAACAACTTTAGCATGCCTAAAATATCCTTAAAAAAAAACTTGTCTTCCATATCTGAAATACAAATCAATTATTGGGATGATTTTGTAGTGGTTTCCCTCCAATATATAAAATAAAAGTGTCGGTACCTTTTATTCCAAGTTGAGGTGAAAATATAAAACCGTAAATCCATTATGAGATGGTGAAAGAGAAGAGTACACATGGATCCATTAGAAAATTTCTAGAGGCAAGGAACAAACAATAAAGGAGAACAACCACCTAGGAAAACAAGAGCTAAAAGTTTTAATGATAACATCTTATCATGCATTTTCAAGTTTACTTTTCTTTTAAGATGAACAAAGTTTTAAGAGAAAAAAGGGGGGAAGTTCATGGTGCTTCTCATGCATGGGATAAGCCATTTTCAAGATCAATCATAGTTTTAAATTTTTAGAATCATAATTTCAAAGGTTCAAGTTGAAAATTTAGTTATGGGAACATATTATGGGGGTATATGCCATTTCATATGTACCCTTATTTACATTTTAAAGGAACATTCATATATAGTTTCAGATTCTTCTATTACAATGGGTGCATGATACAGTTTCATGACACGTTTTTTAGTTGCAGACATGGTAGGACCATGGATGTACTCAATTCTCTTGGTATCATTCTTTAAAAGACCAATATATTCTAATATTTTTCAATTGAATCTATAAACCATATATAGTGGTTGATTCATTTTAGTTGCATGGTGCATGACTTGGAGTCATTAAGCATTCCAACATTATGTGGATGAATTCTTTAGAATTATAACCCATTTAAATATTTGGGTTACAAAGATGGACATAAATAAGTAAGTTTCAAAATTCTTTAATCAACAATGCTTTCACTTCAAAAGAGCAAATGCAAGTTGGGGTTTGATATCCTTCCCCACCCCACCTCTCACCATCTACCCCGCAATTTTCTTCGATGGTTTGGCTAAGGGACCATCTTTTCCAAGTGGTTAATGGGAGGCACCAATTCTCTAATGCTTTAAAGAAGTATCATAACCAATAAAAGTCACAAAAAGTAGCATTGATGTCACACATACATGTGTATTCATCTATACTCTCATTTCAATTTTCAAATTACACAAATATAATAAATTTTGAATTTACAAATTTAATTCAAACTAAAAGTGTCAAAGTTCATGAAAAGTTTCAAATATTCAAATTCAAGTTTTGAAAAGAACAAAATAAATTCTTCATGTGTTTACAGGATTTTTCAAATAGCATGTGCCTTTCATGATTGAAGTATAAATATCAAATAAAAAGTGTCTCTTACACACTAACTATGATTTTATTTTATTCTAGTAATTTCCTTTCTATACTAAAGGGTAGCCAAAATTAGTAACCTAAATTTGGTCATAAATTGTTTATCATGCTTATTTTATCCATTTTTATTGTTAATCAACATGTGCACTTAATTAACACTTATTTCACCAATTTAACATATCCTAAGCATAAGAGGATACCTTATTTCACTACAAGGACATCTATTGTCACCTACATAATTGATATTAATCATAAAAACACCTTTATGCCTCTATATGCTCTAATTCAGACCTAAAGTTCAATACCTTTCCTGAAGGGACATGAATGTCCAATAGGATATGATTGCCTACCATTCCTATCCCTATCTACCAATCCTTTCCTTCCCTCACAAGATCTAACATTTTAAAAAGGAAAGTATCCTTATATTTTTACTTTAGATTTATAAACTCTCCAACGGATTTTTTTCCCTTTTTAACCACCATAAAATAACATTCAATCAATTCATTTCAAACATGTTGAAAATATTATCAATTCTATTTAAAGATCTTATTTACATAAGTGAACATTGAACAAAAGTTACTTATTCTTCCCAAATTATTTTCTAAGCACTTTAAGTGGTAATGAGCCAATTTTGAATTTAGTTTTATGTATCCCTAGCCAAGAATGATCAAGTATTCAAGACAATTTTAAATGCATTAATATATTCAAAGGTTCAAAACTACACAAAATTTTAGGTGGAAGAACTACATGGAGGTTTGATCCCTCTTAGAAGTATTTATATGTAGGCAGTGCTCAAAATAGTCAGGTGTTAAGGTCTATCACAACTCCAACTAATAACCCATTTTTATTCCTCCACATTTATTTATCTCCTTATGGCACAAAGCTAAGGTTTGTAACTTCAAGAAGGCATATATAGTGTTCCACGTAGTTTCCAAAAATAAAATCAGAACAAGAAAACCTAATTATCACTGTCTCACCTGATGTTTCTATAAATTCTATCTTTTTTTAAAAATACAAAATTGACCAATATGGACAATATTGATTTTCACTCTCCTATCCTTTAATATTCTTATCCTTGAGGCCACTTAGGCTTAAATTTTGAAAGGTTTATAGATTTTATGCATTCTTTATATTCCTACATTTTTTTCTTGTGTAGTCACCCAATAACTCAAAAATCAGATTTCATCTCTCTTTTGCATATCTTAGCCTTGTTCATTTCTAATCTACTTTGTCTATTTTATCCATTTGTCTTTAGTTTGTTGTTTAAGGCTATATTTACAACACCCTACTTTATTTATTCCATTTATGTGAATTAGGATTAAAACACCACATTAATTCAAATTTAGATAAAATAATGACATTATTTTGTTTTTCCATTGGTGGTAAGGCTATTGTGTAAAATATAGTTATTTTTCTTTTCTTTCACAAAATGAATTAGTCATTTTGCTTATTCAATAGGATAAAAAAGTCCTAGTTTTTAATAGGTTTTCATGCATAGACCACACATAGGGAATAAAACCAATATAAAATTATATTAAAAATTGTTTATGTTTGATTCAAAAGTTTTTGGTAAGGATGTGTGGTGCACTTTGGTGCATTTGTGTTACAAATCCTGAGCTTCATAGGGAGGGGTGCATTGGATTGTCTGTGATGATGTGGTAGATATGTGAGGATAACATGTTAGTAAAGTTCACTAATGACATTATTGCATTTTTTTAATTCATTTTTCTTATTTAGCAGGATAACAAAGGCTTATATTTTTTTTATAGCTTTTAATGCATAGACTAGACACAATTAACGAAGCCATTACATAATTCTGTTAAAATCCATTATTGTTTGATGAAAAATATGTTTTCAAGATTTAGGCCTCATATTTTCCAATGGACTAACCTTAGTTATGGTCATATAAATTTGAATAGTAATTTAAGATGATATGTTTCCATGCCACTTTTTTTCTATTTGTTGAGATACAAAGAATGTCTATTGATTTTGTTTTGCAATATGTTATTTTCTTTGTTTTTGTAATGAAAGAATTGTTAAATAAATATGATTATAGATTTTAATATTTTGACAACAATTATCACATAAGTTAAAGTAAAATCAATGTCTCTATGTAAATATTGTCAAAATAATCTCATTTTCATTAGGAAAACACATATGTAATCTTTTTAAAATAAATTTGGTAGTAGAAAATGTTTATGAATATTCAGTTGTTAATGTCACATCTTACCATACCAATACATGTCACATGCATAAATTAGGGGAAATTGAATATATTTATTATTCAAAATTCAATGTGTTGTCAATTAGATAAGATCTAATTCTATGTTAAAAATTGGTAAAACAAAAAATAAAATTGGGAAAAGTTTGAGTAGCTCACCTTACATGAATTTACGTTTAGATTGAAGGAAATAATATATTGAAGAACAAATCATAGTTACTAGTAAATTAATAAATGGTATGAGTATATATCAATAAATGTAAACTTAAATAAAATTTTAAGAAAAGTCATAGAATTATAATTATAAAAATAAAATAGTAGGGAAAAAATAAAACACTATAAATTGTTTAAACTTTGAAATTAAATCTCATAAAGTTTTTGAAATAAAAAATGACAAGTATCACCTAGACCCAAATGCAAAAGAATCCATAAGAAGAGAAAAATTAGATGGCAACACTCTGCTTAGTGTTACTATCGCACTTTCATGGTTCAAGTCCACCAACTTCGTCCTTCAATATGGACTCAACTAACTGATTTAACATTTGACCCATACTTATTCTACTAATATATTCAACCAATTTATCTTTTTTACTCAAATCCTCTTTAATAAGATATTTTTCAGGTTATCTTAAATAAACCTTTCAATATCAAAATCCAACACACCACCATAGCTGACATCAAGAAAATGTTGCTTATCCAAAGATGATTGTGATTAAATATTAGTTTCGACTAGTCATTTAACATTACCACAATATGTTTTTGGTGAATATTTCAAACATCCATTATTTGATCCTGAAATGTCTTGCTCCTACTCAATATATTGTAGGTGAAAAATCTGATTAGACTTAGAGGTACCGACTAAAATAACACTCGATTCATTGGATTGATCAAAGAAAAAGTCATTCAACAAGTTCCACTATGACTTAAAATTCTTCACCTTAGTTGCAAAAATTTAGATAATCTTATCATCTAGATAGGGGCTATACCTTGTAAATCCTCTTGTATCTATTAGAATGTTTGAGGAGATCTTCATCATCCCTATCCTTAAAAATTTCTTCATCTCAACTTGTGGAACTCTAAGCTGAAAAAATAACTATAAAATGACTTTAAATTACATATTCACAAAAAAATGTTTTATTTAAATAAAAAATACTTTTGTTCCATGGATAAACACCAAAAATTTATAATCTATAATTTTTAGATTCTAAAAGAGAAATAGAAAAAACAATATATATCACCACACCTTCATTTCCATTTTTATATATTATGAATGAAATGGTGCATTGAAAAAAAATGCATACTTAGCCTACTCGAGTAATTTGAATAAATAAACAAATTTAATACTAATTTTAAATAAATTTCAATAGGTTTATAATTCCATGGATTATGTTACAACATTAAGAAGTAGAAAACTCAAAGATAATAATAATAATAATAATAATAATAATAATAATAATAATAATAATAATAATAATAATAATAATAATAATAATAATAATAGCCTAAATTGTCTAAACAAAAGATGTATTTTTAATAGATATATTTTTAACATTCTATATTTTACCTCATAAAAAAATATTTATTCTATATATTTTTCAGACTTGTTTCAAGGCATACAATAATTTTTTCTCAAAAATTATTTTATTATTATTTTTTAACGAAAAAGACTAAAAAATATAATAACAATATAAGACTGGTCAGACTAAGAGATATAGGCCAATGGAAATTAACATAATGTAGAGATGAGACTTACTAAAATGAAAAAATGTAAAGAACTAAGAGGAAGAACTAGGATCTGAGTTTGTCAAGTGTACAAGACTAAGATTATTATTGTAACAATACTTTTAAAATTATTAAAAAAAATTCTGTAAAAAGTTACTAAATCATGGAAACTTCTTACCTCTATGATCCTCTTTGGAAAAGGCCATTCAAAAATTGTCATTTCCTTTTGTCATCCATTTTGACACCATCTATTGAAATTATAAACCTAAAAAATACCAAATTATTCTGCACAAACTTGTACTTATTCAAATTTACATAAAGCTTCTCCTTTGTTAACAATTATAATATTATTCTCAAATGCCTTAAGTGCACTTCTTTACTCTTAATGAATATCAAATTGTCATCAAAATAAACCACTACAAAATTACTAATATAATCTTGTAGTACTTAGTTCATCACCCTCATAAATGTTTTGGGTGCATTAGATAATAGTATAAGTCATCTCTAGTCTTGAATGTTGTTATCCATTCATCTCTTTCACAAATTTGAATCTAATAGTATCCACTCCTTAGATCAATCTTATTAAAGTATTATACTCCTACAAAGACGTCCACCATATCATCTAAATGAGGTATAATACATATATATTTGATAGTTATTTTATCAATTTTAATACTATCCACACACATCCTCTATGCCCCATATTTATTTTGAGTTAATAATGTTGGTATTACATATGGAATCATGTTCTCCCTTACTACACCCTTTTTCACCAATTTAGGAACATGTTTATTCAATTTTACATGGTCTATTGAAATCATCCTATACATTTTTTTAATGATAGAGATGATCTTGGGATCAAATAAATATGATGTTGAATGTCTTTCTTTGGTGGTAAACTATCTTGTAACTAATTAGATATAACATTTGTATATTATTTCAACACTTCTATTTTTTTGGTATTTTCACCACTTCAATGTCTTCTTTCTTTGTTATTAATGCATAAAAATACCCTGACATCTTCATGTATTCAAAAAATTATTTTATGGATAACATGATTGCACATGCCTTTCTTCTTTAAGAGGTAATAAAAATACCTTTGTACCACCTTTCCATAAAGTATATGTATTCTTTTCTCCATCATGAATTTGTTTTCTGTTATATTGTCATTGCCTTATCAGTAACACATGACATGTATCCATTTAAATAACATCACACCATATTTCATCCTTTTAATTATTTCATTTAAAAAACTTGATTAAACACATTTTATGTATTGTAACCTCATTCCCTTTATTAAATCATGAAATTTGATAAGGATAAGGATGCTTTGCACATTGCAGTTCTAGTTTCTCTACCATTTACTTTGAGACCATATTTTCACAATTACCACCATCTATAATTATTTTTTGTATGTTACCTAATGAAGTACACCTTATTGATTTTTTTTGTATATAGCAATGAATCACCACCTTATTTATTTTGCACCTATTCTTTCCTTGAATATATCATTATTCTCTACATCATGAGATTTCCTCCTTTGTCTATTATTGTAACTTCTGTATTTTGTTATTCTATTTTAGCCTAAACCGAATTCACTCTTGGGTGACCCTCTTACCTCCTTTCTTGTTCATGATAGTGTAGAAACTAAAATTTCATGTGTCTTTATTATCCATATTTGTAACAAACATAAGGCTTGCATAAAAAATTCCATCTTCTATCACTGCCATAGCCTCTACTTATTTTGAAGCATATTATTCTTTATTTATATTGAAACTGTTTCCTATTATCCTCTTGTATTTCTATACCATGGGGTGGTCCTCTTCTAGTGGAATGAAACCTACCTTGCCCCCTTACTAGAGGTGATTGTCCTCTTGTTGGCCTATTTTATCTTCTAAAATTTTATCTATTTTTTTTATTATACCTTCAAATCCAATTGATAATCCTCATCCATGTAAATTATTATATGCATGCTCAATTCATCTCTAATAAAAAAATTTAAACCATTTACATACCTTGTAACCATCTATTCTTTTATTTCTTCACACTACACTCATATGGAAAGCTTGTAAAACTCACTCGTATATTTATGTATATTCTGATCCTTTTACCTTATATTATGGAATCACTTGTAAATGGTTAGTGCATAATCTATAGGAAGAAATTTGTCCCTCAACGTTTTCTCGATCTTGATCCAAGTGTTGATATTTTCTTTACCCTTTCTTTGTTTCTCTTTCTGCATGTGATCCCACTAAATAGTTACATGACCCTTAAAATTCTTGCATGAAAAATTTACTTTCTTATCTTCTCTCATAATTTTAACCAGTCTATCAAATTTTCTAGTTTTGAACTACCTCTATATTTTGAAACTTAAACCTTGATTCCTTCATTCATTTCCTCTAAATTCTGAACCATCCTTTCTTCCATCGATGGTGGTTGTTTTTTTCCATTAATTTTTTTAACTTTGTCTTCAAAATCTATTTCTTCCTCTTTTTCCTTTCCTCTTGCCTTTGTATTTGATTTGTGATATTTGTAGTTAATTGTTCCACTTGCTTCTACAACTATTATATAGTCCATTTATATGTGAAATTACTTGTCCTCTCAACATATTTATACCTATTACTCAATCAAAATACTTTCTGAAAATATAATTTCAAAATTAAATACACATTCACAAATATATTATCTCCAAGAGTTGAACTTTATCTAATACCATATAATGAAATAACATACTAACAAAGCAAAAAAAAAAATCAATAGACATTATACTTAGAATTACAAGAAACCATAATATTTATTGATTCATCTGAAATAATCAAAATCATTAAATAAATGTATTTAAATAAAACTCAACTCAACATTGGAGTTGACATGCAAAAATGAAAAAAAGATTTAAAACTACCAAGAATTATTAACTCACATTACTATTTTTGGTAATTTTTACAAGCGAACTTGAGTAGGCCTAAAAATCTCCACTTATCTTATAAACACAGAAATTTAACTAATAAATTAAAAAAACAATATCCTATTTCTAAAAATAAAAAATCTTAAAAAAATATATTAAAATACATTTTCTAACACTTACATGGTAAATTATGGCCTTCGAAAAGTTTTTATAACATCCATGAAAAGATGGACTGGTATATAAATGAATTACTATTATTGAGATATTTATTTTGGTGCATCATTTCACCAATTATATAAGATTTATGGGTTTGACATTTAATGTCAAAAATTTGATATTATGGGAAGAGAATGATGCCTATAATTAAATGGTTACAGAATTTCTATTGGGCATGACTCAAGCATAAGAATATGTTCAATTTTTGGGAATCATTTTTTTCTCAAAGTCCTCCCCTTGCCCCCCTTTAGTATTTCTCAAAAAGTGGAAAATAAGATATTTAATTGGATTACCAAATCTATGTTCCTTGCATATAGAAATTGTAAATATTTATTATGGTGTTTTTATCATTGCATGTTGTTGGGATATTCTAAATTACCTATGGTAAGCTTTCCAAGCATTTACGCCATTTTGTTTTGGGTGAATTTTATCTGGGAATTATTACACTTGTTGCATATTTAGAATAATAAAGTTGGCATGGGCATCATTTATGTCCAAAGAAAAGGCATGGCTTTCTACATGCAAAATGAGTGGTTCACATATTATAGAAGGCTTTATGTTTTTTAAGTCATACCCATGCACTTAATCTTTTTTATAACTTCATATTATTAAAATTAGTCTTAAAATGGTTCATGTGTTATCATGGGTAAGTACATAAAGTTAGGGAATAAAAAATGGTTTATATGTGAAAATGATTTTATTGAAATTTTATAAATCTAAATTTATGTAGATAATTTGAGATATTTATATTTTAAATTTGAAGATGGTGTAAGAACATGAAATGTAGAATTTCAATTATAGTTTTTAAAAACTCAATTTTTTTAAAAAATGGTTAAGTATAATTAGGTCAAACATATAAAATTTGAAAATGAACTTCTATTTTTTTTAATAAAATAGAGTAGATATATGGTCATGCAGACCACCATTTTTTTAATAGCATTTAATATTATTTGAAACACTTTGGTGAACATTTAGATAAGATCTTTTAGTTTGTGACTTATATTTTTTTAATAAATATTTTTTTATTATGAATTTTGTAAGTAAATAGATCTTGGTAATTGGAAAAAAATGGATAGCCAGTCATGTGTCCCCCCTAAATTCTTCAAAAGAAATAAAAATTCATTTTTAAAATGTGTAGAATTAGGCCTAGTTTGTGACCATATAACTTGTTTTACACTTGGATCAATGTAAAATAAATTACATAAACATGTATATGCATGTATATTTACAACATGTAGTGGCCTAAAAAAGGTATAGTGAGAAATCAACATAGTTTAAAACCTTAAATTAATCAAAAAATTAGAAAAATTATATTTTTAGAAAGATGAAATCGTGATCATTGTGATGGTATTAAGTTTTTGAATTTTACCTTTCCAAGCTATTCCTAAGCCAAAAGGATTGGTGTTTGAATTCAAATTTAAATAACATGATCATGTTATATATTCATAACACCCAAAAACATAAATTTTCTCTTGAGCTCAAATTTTATATATGTTCTTGAGCTTCCTAATAGTGGTTTTATTTCATGTGATACAAGAAAAGTCCTTAACCTTGGATAGTGATTAAGGTGTCTTAGTATCACATTAGACTTCAAAAAATTTATGGGTATTTTAATATGTTGACTTAATTACTTATAATTACTTGGTTTTACAGTCTAGCTTATTATACATTTTACAACATAACTGATTTTATCATGAGAGGTCATAAAATATATTTTTTAAACTTATGGATAAAACTTAGCCTTTAGATTACTAATCTAGTTGTGTATCTGAAGTAAATTGGAGCTATTTTGAGCCCCTTCAATCTAATTACATGACTATAAAATATGATTTATGGGTTGATCAATTCCAATTTTATCAACTTGATTGAAACAAAGAAACATTATTTAAATGTAAATTTTACATATATAGAATGTGGTTTTAAGCTCAATAAACTTGAATGTCATTAGCTAATGAATGAAAATATCAATGCGTTCAATTGTGGAAGTAATTAGGGTCAAAATGATTCAAATGAACCTATTTTAAAATGTATATAATGTGATTTGGAGTGAACTTAACCTTAATGTCATGTCATATCTAATTAACCAAAGAGTTGATTCATTTAATCAAGGAGGAATTTGAGGTCAATTTGAACCCTTTCAAGATAAATATATGATTTGGGGAAAAATTAATTTTGATTCTATCATGAATTGATCTAATTAGTCAATTTGTGTAATTAGGGACATGATTTGGATAAAATTTAGCCTCTAAACCAAATTTATGGCTCAATCAATTGTATAAAGTATGCAACACGTATGGATTAATTAATTCTACTTTTATTAGAAATACAAACATGAAGTAAATTGTCACAAATAAGTTCAAGAATCTCAAATTTTATTCAATTACCTTAGTGATTAGACCCTATATCCTATACCTTAAACCCTAAACCTTGTACCATTTACCTTAAACCTTAAGACATAATCCCTAAAACCCAAACCCTTTAAATTGTAGACCCTAAACCCTAAAATAATCAATTTATCCTTAATTAAAAGAACAAGAATCATAAAAGAGCAAGAATCATAAAGGCCATACAAGTAGTAAGTTTAGTTTCAAAAAAAGCTAGCCAAAAAGGCATTAGACTTAGGTGAAGGTGAAAGATCAAGTTTACAAGTATAGGTATTAGAGTGGAAAATTTGTAGGGATTTATGAATGATTTTATGTCTATGAATTATATAAGTACGGAGATTATTGGGTACAGGCCTTAAGTGAAATCAATTTGTGCTAATAATCAATTTAAAAGTTGTAAATAGGTGATGACAAATGCAAAATAGATAAGAGTGTCATCAGTTATTTCCACTACACACAATAAAATAAAAACTTTAATTTTAAAAAAAAGAGATATCAAAGATTTACAGCATTAAAAAGAATATATTTTAATCCTCATTTGTATACAACATTATATATGATATCTGAAAGATAATAGTTTAGAAGATCAAAACAACACTATATGATAACATTTTAAATTAGAACTGAATATAAATTTGATAAATTAACATAAGTAAGATGAAAACTCCAAAAAAATCATATAAGCACATGTACAATGTCAATAATATATATATTTTCATGATAGGCATACAAAAAATTACATCATCTACCAACATAGTATCTAATGTCAGGAGAATGTCATATACGCATATATAATGCCCAAAAATGTGTACATTACCATATAGGTATACAAAAAAGAACATCTCATGTAAGACATTCTAATTATCAATTAATCTCTCTCTTTTTGCCTACTTTGAAGAAGACTCTCCCTGGGATGCCTTGCTGGTAGATAGAAATCCCTCAAATGCTTTGGATTATTCTAAGGTTTGACTATGGTTCCTACACTCATAACTCATTTATAATTTAACTTGTTCAAATACAAGTAATATTAAAAAATTAACATAAAATACATTCAACCAAATTAAAAAATTAAATTTAAACTAGAATAAAAAATCATTTAAACATGCACTTACTGTAAGCTCATGATTCTTCTTGAAATGCCAATGATAATAATTTAAAATAAATGCACCACTAGAAAACTAAGTTATTGATGGGTAATCTTTACACAATAATATATACACAATTGAATATCAATATTACACAATATCAATATTAGAATAACAGCCAGAGAACACATCTTTTCCACTCAATTAATTTACCCATCCATAGTGCTATGTGCTAGAGAGGTGATCTGTGCAAAATATATCACCATTAAAGGACATGTATGTCTATAATTAAGAATAGAGCAAGCTTGGTTTTTCATTTATTTTAATTGCACTCTCCCAATTTATGGTTCTCCACAAAGAAATTAAAAAAATGTGAAGTTCATCCCATACTCATGTCAATATTGATGACAACAAAAACGTCTTTACAACGCTGACATTTGATGGCTCATAAACGGTTTAATATTTTATATAACCTTTTTTTTTAAAAGATATTTTGAATTCAAAATATATATCCATTTGTGGTTGTGTAAAATACAGTTTGCCAAATTCAAATATTGTTATAACAAATAATGATTTATTTATAAATAAATGTATTGTTATAATAAATAATGGTTTATTTATAAATAAATATTATTTTTTTATAAAATTGTAAAAAATATATAAATATAAATTTAAAGTTTTTGAAATAATTGTGTTTCTTTTTTGGTTCATATATATATATATATATATATATATAATTTCTAGTTATTCCAAAAGTTTTAAAGATATTATTCCAAAAATTTTAAGATTTATTTATATGGATTGTTAAAGCATAAAATCAATCTCTCTCTCACACACTTTTTTTTCTCTTTTTGATGCTTGGTTCTACCTATTATTTTATTTGTATTGAAACATGTATCATATTCTATTAATCAAAGAAATACAATACATACTCGAACAAAAAGAGGTGGTGTAAGACCACACCTCAAGCCAAATAAACAAATAATAAACTAGGGTAAAATCTAAGGGTAAAGAAGAGTCATGGCATAAATCCAAAAGTATAAAATTACATCATATTGACATAAGCAACATATAATTAAAAAGGGAAAGCCCCTAATCAATAAGCACTACAAACCCCATAGAAGGAGGAATAAGAGGTTGTGAACCATCTGTCTTATTTATCAATCCAATCTCATGGGGTTGTAGCTCATTAGGTATGGGTTTCCAACCATCTTTTTTTTCATTTTACTCCTTAGTTTCCTCATTTGACGATGTAGGGGCGAAATGGAAAGTACCAATCAAGGAAGTTGTCCCTGGCCATCTCTTATTAGAGGGACAAACCCAAAACATCTATATCCAGCCTATGGTGAGGGTGATCTCCATGACCCCCTAAGAGAAAAAATCATCAAAGGGGAGATGGTGGAAAAGGAAGAATGGCTCCATGATATCTGTTGGCCTTTGCGATGACCACATCTCTCTTGGGACCCCTTCCTTGGATGTCTTGGTGCTGCACATCTAGGAAAACTCTACTAACAGTGTAGGGGACAATGTCCCAATAGCCAATGAGTGTTCAAAGGTGTTTTACCTCTAGAGCTATCCTTTTTTCTTGTACTTGTATTTGTAGCACTAAATTGGACAAGATAATGATTATGTTAGCAATATATATTTTTTAAATCAAGATGCTCTTTGTTAATTATAACATACTTTCTAATAATATTCCAAAATAAGAAGATAATTTCAATCTAAAAGATGTGTTGAATTTAAAGGAATATTATAGGGATCAAAGACGAGTTCCCTAATACAACCATGTTCCAGGAGAAGGGTTTAGGTTTGAATGGTTGGAAGAAGTAGAGAATCCATCTCTAGGCCACCTAGGCTCTAGCACAAAACCAAAAGATGTGCTTTAGAAATTTGATTTTACCACAAGTAATACATTTGGGAGAAGGGATTCCCATTGGTAACAATATGTCCCCCATTGAATGACAATAGTAAAGGATGCATCAACCAAAATTATATTTTTTGGATTCCATCACTAGAAACTAGATAATTTGGGATCTTTTACTCTAAAGATTAAAATATCTATTAAGATCCCATCATTAGTTGAGCATCTCCTAGGGCACATCATTGAGAGAAAGTCATTGATAACTAAGTCAATTTTTTTACCAAAGTATGGGAGTGAACAACTTAAAATTCCAATCTTTCCACAATCTAAGGGAACCTTTAACTCTAATTTTATGGAGGTCATAATCAGGGACCGCTATTTGAGATTTTACAACAGATTGAAAGTCTAGGTTATTGAACCTGATTATAACTTTTAGATCTTGCTATTTTTTAATGATTGAGATCTTTTGTCAAATATATACCCTATGACCTTAATGCCTCTACAAAATAAATTTAGGACTTTAATTATAAGAACCCTTATACAGGGTTTTCCATTAATAGTAATAATTAGGGACCATGATAATGAGTGAGAGTTAATTGAGAGGCCGGATTTGAAATGTTCCCCTTTCCACACCAAATATGGATTGATTGTTTCCTAGGATTTCCATAAAATATTGATCACAAAAGTGTTTGTCATTTTTATAATGGAAAGAGTAACACGTAGAGTTTGAAAGCCTAAATTATTCCAAACACCTCAGCCATAAGGGAGGCCAAAAGAGGTATACTGTCTAAGAAGGATTTTCCTGGGGATCGATTTGGCATTGATGGTCATTTCTTTTTTTGAAATATCAATGTGTCCAAGCTCCCCAACTTCCTTGATATTACAAAAAATGTTCCAAGAAAATTTATGAAAGCCCTTATTTTCATCCAAGTTAGTCCATATGAAATCCCTTAATA